>JAOVYW010002951.1:0-14544 GCA_025775045.1 Hiodon tergisus | reverse complement strand
TCACAAGTGAGAGAAAGAGAGAGAGAGAGAGAGAGAGAGAGAGAGAGAGAGAGAGAGAGAGAGAGAGAGAGAGAGAGTGTGGTGTGAGGTAAGGCATTGTTAATGTTTAAATGTGGATGTTTAAAAGTCAGATTAAGATCCCATCACTTCCATGTCAATGATTCTGCAGTTGCCTGCTTGATAAAGGCAAATCACCTTCTGCACTGAAGGTGTGCTTGGCAACTATTTCCACTTGCCATATAAGGGTGGACTACATGTCTCCCAGATAGCTCCCTTAGAATCCATGTGCTCAGCAGAGTTTTTAAAAAGACAGCTTTTCTGTTGTCTGTCACTTGTAACAAACGATAGTGATCACACTCCAGACAGAGTTTAAACTGTGGCTTTGCCACATTTTTATTTATTCCCGCTCCTGATGTGCAGTTTATTAGGGCAATGCCCACTTTCTCTCTGATTCCCCTTCACGGGGTCCCCAGGGAACAAAAATATGATGAAAGACAGGAACGGAACACTGAGACAATAAAGATGGTGTATCAGATCAGAAACCTGCCTCCACCAAACATGATCCATTCCACAAAGGAACATTTCTTTGGCCATGTTCGACGGTGCATCGGTCACAAACATCTGCATTGCTGCAGTCTGGGCGACCCTGCACATGTTCACTAGACACTACCGGCTACTCATTCCACTGAGTAGCAGTGGAGGGCTCGGAGCCAACCCTCAGCAACCTAGACCCAAATCGGAACATCCTGAGACCGCCTTTGGGCTGATAATCAATTAAAAGTTATGAAATTGTTTTAAAAATGGAGGCGCCAATGCAGAAAGTAAAGCATTGGAGCGACGTAGGCCCTTTTTATGTTCTTGTCAATATTCTGGCTGCAGCTTCCTGTACCAACTGTTAATTAGTTTCAATAATATAACCTTCTCATCACAAAAGCATGAACCAACCTTTCTGCATCAGCCTGAGCGAGTAGTGGTCTTTTAAAAGTTAAAGCCTGTAACCCCTAGATTTTTAGTTTCATACAAAATAATATCTCCAATAATTAAGACCTTTATCTTGATTTAGCTATAGAAAGTTCTGACACCAAGAGTTGCACGCCTTTTAAACAATTTTCCAAAGAGCAGACAGAACTCGCATAATCTCTAAAACTGTACACTATAGCTGGGTATAATCAGTTTAGCTATGGTATTGTACATTATGTTTGCGGGCAATCGAGCCAGGGGCATCATGGCCAATGAGAAGGCAGTCAAGAATTGAACCACAAATTATTTCAACACTTTTGGCAGTGGAGTCTCCTAACTTGATGTAGAATAGTTTATCGAATTAATAAGACTTAAACTCTGTCTGAAAAACCCACTCAATTTCCAGACGATTAAGATATTATCAGTAGGCCCACGCCCATCTATGCCCATTATCATCAACACCTTGCCATCACAGGCCATGTCCCCAAATAGCTTAAATTGGCTGTTGTCAAGTCTACTTTAAAAAAAATAAAAATACAAACCAGGACCTGTTTTTTCAAATACTTGAAAAAGTAACTGCAAACTGCATTCCTAGACAGAAGAGTCTCTTCAGTCAAGTTTTCGTGCAGCTATGACAGAGGGAGGACTTAAGTTAAAGTCAATGATATCTTTAAATCTCAGAAAAAAACTCTCTGGATGCACTAGTGCTTCTTGACCTTAGTGGTGCCTTTGATACTGTTGATCACCGGATCTGTTGTGTCAGGTAGGACGCAAGACTCGTGTACGTATAAACGTCGTTGTTTATTAAGTGTCAGAACAAGACACTCACTAAACGTGCGTCTTTACTATGACCATACCCCTGTGTCCTTAACCAAAAACTGTCCCCCTAGGAACCGTTCGCCAGTATCCCACAGTTCCCCATTACGTCACCCCTGTAACATCGAACATACAAACTCTAAACATAACAGGATCCTTCAGAATAGACTTTGGTAAAAAGGGAAGTGCTCTTTCCCAATTTAAGTCCAAATAAATTATCACCTTTCAGATTTAACTGAAGTTAGGTATAGTGTTTCACAGGGTTCAGTCCCCTAGTTTTCAACCTATACATGCCACCACTAGTTAATGTAATTCGTTAACATGGGATTTATTTCTACACAAAGCTAAATCTATGTCTGTGAAACCATGCAGCATTTTGCAGGATTAGAATCTTATATCAAGGACGATTTTTCAACCGAATTGAAATACCTGCTTGCCATCGAGGCAGTAGATATAAGCAACTACCTTGTCTTCTGACATGGGCTTACCTTTCTGATAACCGAGGTTAACTGTAGGAGCCCAGTCTACAGACTCAACATCGTTTAAAGCACCAGGGCAGTTTAAAGAGAACATCGTAGCAATAAGCCTACACCCAACAAAAAACATGAACAAAAACTTATGGTACACGATAAAAGCTCCTAGGGGTTTCTTGGTTTGATCGATCTGAGCAACCGTAAACGCCGCAAAACATAGGGATTTTGAGTTTGTGATAGTGCTTCCTATGTAGAAAATCACTTTCTGCCCTTCATCTGCATTTCGCGCCGCAGCAACGCAGTGACGTGATGTCATGTGTAAACAAGCTATTAAGTCACGTACACAGATATACCCCAGGGGGTGCTTGAGCCCTTGCCGCGTTCCCCTCAGACTCGACAAGTGCCTTTGTGGCTAGTGTTTAATCATTGTATTTTATACTCCCTCTGTGTGGCGGTCAAGAGACGGCTTCATCGCTCTTGAGTGAACCGCTCTGGGGTAGTATTGGTTGTTTGTGGATGAGCTCACTGCTATATGCTATCCTCGTAGCCTGCTATAATAGTTTTGCATAATCGGCTCATGATTTCACGTTTCCAGAACGTTTCGGTCGGCGAATAATCAGAGATCAGGTAACATTAGTAAGAATACTTTATGCTGTCAATAGAATTCTCCTTCTAAATAAACTGCCGGACTTGCCAACTTTGGGCTATAAATTCGTCAATAAACTGACTGGCAAGCAAGCTAGTCTAGCGAATTATTGTTAACGATAGTCTAAGTCACCTGCTTGTCAACAAGTTACACGTATATATGCAATAGCATGTAGTCACGTTTGGCCTTAGTTATAGCGTAATCGTCCCCCATTCTTTCTATTAATGATTGCCAGGATTTTTTACATTATTTGGTTCGGCTTTTCAAATTGCAGTGGCACGTTGGTAATTTCTGCCACTCTCAAAAACGGAAACCTTACAGTATATACTTCAATATATTGTAGCGGGGATGGCTAGGTGCGCTTTCCCCTACCAAAACGGGAAATAGCTATCCCCGCGGGGGCTGCCGGGAAGCCTCACTTCACGGACTTAGAAACCTGTAAATAGTCTGTTTTAAGTGCCGGTTGTGTTTGGCGAAAATGTTGAGTTGTTTGTCTTTGTCCAACCTATTGTTTGTATGAGGTTCTGTTCCCTCACCGCAATCGTGATTGTTATGGCGCGTGAGGGCTTTTGTGTGTTTCTGTAAACCAATCAGTTTTGTGCACTGCTAGTTCCGCCTTTGTCAAGGTCGTCGTAAGCGCATGTGTGAAATAAAGAGCATAAATTCCTGTAAAACGGAGTCGGTCTCTTGCCCTGAAACCCCGCAGAGAAGTAGCTCTCCTTTAAAACGCTACAATATTATACTGTATTGAAGTATATACTTGGTTGTTATTCCATTAATGTAGTAATGCAATTAATTCAAAGGGTGGTTGTCACCATTATATATGTAAACTATATATAATTTAAACACCCCAAACTTCCTAGATTAGATTATACTTGCATTACTTGCACTTCAGTTGATTTGTAATGAAGTAATTTAACTTAATATAAAATAATATAATGAAATAAAAAGGTACCATACCACTTCCATACTATGTACCGTGCCAGTACCATGGTATAATTGTTCCATAGTATTATCCAATTTACCAGGTTCTCCATGTGTATACACACAGCATGTTTAATATGAAAGAAAGAAAAAGAAAAACGATCCATGTTTTAATTAATCAATTTTTCTAAAATAAATTTTTATGGTGGAACTTAAGCTACATGTGTGACATCAGTTATGACCTGAATTAGTTACTATGTATTCATGTTGCCCTTTCTGGCCCACAACTGGCTTTTTCATGCTTTTGCAAGATGTTATTAAATGATATTCACTTTAGTCAATTTAGTGATTACTCATAGAAAACATGTTTCTTTTGTTTTTTATTGTTGAAAACTTTTTCCAAGATACAGAGTTGTGCAAAACCCTATTACTGTCTTCCAAGTAAGGATGGACTAAAAGTAATATCTTAATATTTTGGACAATTCACAATATATTTTTAAATTTTTCTTGTTTTCTCTAAATAAATAGACATAATAAGACATAACTCAAAGAAGTATTTTCTTTATTAAAATGAAGAAATAAACAAGGACACATTTTTCTGTATGGACTAGGTCTATATATGCAAACCAAATGAACTACACCACATGCTGGACTGTCCTCTGTACATAAAAATAAGAATTGCAAAAATTCCTCATGAATCCCTGAGAAAAATTTGCAAAATAATAACCGTGATTCTTCTGTTTTAGTGATCAATCACTCACAGCACTTTTATTTTAATATAAACCGGAAGTTTTATTTATGCTTATGCGGAAGTTTTTTATTTATGCTTGGGATTAGGAGCAGGCTCTAGCAATTGGCTTTACCATCCATAATAATGCGGAAAATGGATTAAAATGCGGGTGACTAGATATATCGCCTAGCCCTACTTCTAAGGTCTAACCGCCTGCATAATAAGCAAAACTATTAAAACACTAATTATGGATGTCAATGTAATGAGTTACAACAAACCTCCACCAAAGCAGCCGCTACATAACATTTTTACATGCAAAGAACAACACTGCCACCTATCAATTTTGTGAAGTATACGTCCTCAGATATTAAATCAAAAAATATATATTTGAGTTGATTAACTGGAGAACTAGGAACACTATTACAATGTTTTGGCCGGGAGACAATACATTGATTTTCATAACCGGGTAGGTAATGGCACATAATGAACGACATGATGATCTAGGTTCTGATATATAATATGAAGTGTATCAACAGCTGATGTTAAAAATGGTTTAACAACCAATGGTTGCACTTTTTGTTTTAGCTTAAGATATTAAGAAAAAAGTTATAGTAAATATATTGGCACGTGCCTCTGCTTGTTGGGTAATGTGGAAGTCTCATGGCTCATATACCTTACAGGTGAGTATCATTGGTGAGTTTTGTGCATGTCACTTCCTGGTGGGAACGTTTAGAATTTTGTCTTTGCAGAAAAGTTTATTGCAGCAGTAGTAATCCCTGAGTTTAATGCTTAGTGTGGGAGGAGACTTACCGATGATATATCTGTCTTCGCATGTGACATGATAGCCATGGTTATTGCCTTGCAATGAGTAGAGGTCAGGCCAGAGAGAGTGGATATTGCATCAGATTCATGTGCAGTGTTAATTAGTTTAAAATTTTGCTACTCCAGGAGTAGAGAGGATTTATTGTTTGAGGTACTCCAATCATTATTCAGAATTCTCCAAATGCATTTGATTTGTGTGGGTCCCTGCACATGTTGGAGTTGATGGGAATGAAAAGGCCGTCGGGTCCGTATACAGAATTAATACAGAGTTTGGTGACTTTTATCAATCCTAGCATTTACTGCAGACAAAGTATTGAATGTTGGAGACTTTAATATTCATATTGATAGTGATGATGCATTTTAAAAATCCTTTGTCTTTAAGTTGGAAATGTTTGGGTTTGTCCAACATGTGGCAGAACCCACGCATTGTCGCAGCCATACATTAGATCTGGTTATTGGTGTCTTAGTGTTGATATGTGTTGATATTGAAAATGTATCTGTTTTTCCGTAAAACCGGGTACTTTCTGATCACTTTCTTATTACGTTTGTAATTCAATTGACGAATTCCAAGGTCCCAGAGCAGAAGCAGTTTCAGAGTCGTTCAATTAATTCAAGTACGATGCCAAGGTTTGTGGAAGAGCTTCCAAATGTTTTACCTGAGGAAAGAATATTCAGTAGTATTACCTCAGTGGATGAAATGCTAGATATCTATAAGAAGGCTTTAAGTGGAACTCTTCTCCTCTGAGAATGAAAAAAATAAAGCATAATAAATTCTCCCTGTGGTACACTGATTATACGCAGAAACAGTAATTCAAACAGGAATGTCGTAAGCTGGTGCGTAAGTGGCGCACATCCAAACTACAGGTTTTCCTTATTGTATGGAAAGACAGTGTTGTAATTATAAATGTGCGTTGGTAGCTGCTCGCTCTGCATATTTAGTATCAGGATATGTCCCTGAGTCTCTTAAATTAGAATTAATCAATCACACTAACTAAATTAAATTAATTAAATTAATTAAATTAATTAAATTAATTAAATTAGTTAGATTAGTTAAATTAAATTAAATTAGTTAAACCAACTATAAAGAAAGCACATTTAGATTAAAAAGACTTGATACCCATGTAGGTATAAAAGGGACTGCTCTGTCTTGGTTTAGGTCATATTTGACAAATAGATTTCAGTTGGTTAAAATTGGGGAAAACTCGTCTGGTTAGATATGGGCTGTGTCTGAAATCGCTCACTCGTTCACTCATTCACTATTCCCTATATAGTGAATGGCAGCGAGTCCACTAAATTTCAGCAGTGAGTGAACGAAATGAGTGAGCGATTTCAGACGCTGACGTAAATTCCCTGCGTCAGAGAGCACTCGGGAGCTGTCGCAGAATTTTGTCATGAACATTTCACTTCACTGTGGTTTCATGAATTTTATCATCTATAAAAATATAATTTTATAATATGAAATGAAAATGATCTACTGTGCATACCCCAGGCATTTTCTGTTTTATTTTTGCATTAATAAAAAAATTAATCATAATACAATTAATCTTCTTGCAACTGTTCATTTTTTATGCTTATTACATTAACGATAGAAAGACTTGTCATGTTTATCTATATATTTTATTTTTCATAAAAATATAATTGAACCGAATGAAAACGCTACTGTTATATATATATATATATATATATATATATATATATAGAAAATATTGTAGAAAAGTAAACTAACAAACCAACAAAAACTAACACAAGTGCACGAGCACACATTTTCGCAGGGTTCTTCTTGTCAGTGTCCTCGACCCAAAAAAAAACTCTTTTGAACTCTGCGTTGGATTATGGGAAATAGGGGTCGAACGAATGTGCATCGCATGTACACTCGAAATCAGATTGCATTGTGGGTAAGAATGAGTGAACAAAATAAGGGAACGAGATGTAGAGAATGAATTCGAACACCACTACAAAATGGCCGACACCCTAAATAGTGCACTATTTAGTGGATAGGGAGCGATTTCAGACACAGCCATGGAGTACCACAAGGTTCGGTGTTGGGCCCCTGTGCCACGCGTCCGTCTCGAGAACACGCACAGGAGAGGTCCAGGCACGCCCAGCAGCACTGGCTGAGGATTACACTAATTAAGAACAGCATTTAACTACCTGTGATCCCTCAGTAGGTGCTGGAAGTCGGGAGAGGAGTCGGATTGAAGAATGATGTCCGAAGCGCAGGGAAGAGCGAGAGTTGGCGCCGGCAAAAAGGGACGGAAGAAATTCCATTTAATTGTTAAGTTTGGTATTTGGTTAGTTTGTTATTTTAGTTTGTTGTGTTTGGGGATAACCCGTGAGGGCATTTTGTTATTTCTTTTGTTTATCAAAATAAAGCCGGCAAGAGAGCTGGAGAACCTGGAAGTGTATTTGCCGATATATTTCCGAACCAAGCACATCGGCTTGCTACAGCCCCCTTCTATTCTCTTTGTATATGCTACCCCTTGGTGATATCATCCGTAAGCACAAGATCAACATTCATTGTTATGCAGGTGACTTACAGCTATATCTGTCAGGGAGCCCGGGTGAGGATTATCTTCTGGCTAGATTGGAGCTTTGCTTGAAAGATGTAAGAGATTGGATGTCCTCTAATTTCCTATTGTTGAATTCTGACAAAACAGAAATGATCATCCTTGGCCAAAAAGGCCATCGTACAAGGCTCAATGACTATGTGCTGGACCTAGATGGAAAGAAGATAGAACAGTGTACTTGTTAAAGATCTTGGAGTTACAATTGATCCAGGTCTTTCTTTTGACCATCATACTAAAGATATTGCTAGAATAGCATTCTACCACCCGATGCCAAGAGTAGGTGATCGGGATGCAGAGAAATGAATCCACACATGGTTACTTCCAGACTTGATTATTGTAATGCTATATTATCAGGTGGCTCAAATACAGCCACAAATATATTACAAGTTGTTCAGAATGCAGCTGCTAGGATCCTTACTAGACGTAAGAAATTAATATCCCATCAGTGTTGGCTTCATTACATTGGCTGCCAATAAGGCAGTGGGCTGATTTTAAGTTACTTTTGTTAACTTTTAAGTTCTATCTAACAGATATTATATTCCCATATGTCCCATCTAGATTACTTCCTCACAAGAGGCTGGGAATCTATATACACCAAGAATAAGCAAATCAAAATCTGGAGGAAGAGCATTTGCATATAGAGCTCCACAACTATGGAATAGCCAATTGCCTCACAAAATTTGTGCAGGAATTGGACACTCTACGTTTAAAGCAAGATTAAAAATATATCTATTCAAACTTGCATATAGTCAATATATTGGTGGGGCGGGATGGGTTCGGACCACATGGCTATGTGTTGTTTCCGGCACTCAACCTCATTGTACTTGACAATGACCACTGCAAAGTTTTACTTTAAAAATTATCAAATTACTTGACATGAGATCATCCTGCTTCCATAAGTTAGCATTAACATTGTGCTATCTCTCTCTTTCGAGCAATCACATGAGGCATCCTGCAGGACTGCATCACTTTCACCACAGCAACCAGTGGACCTTTAGACTGGACTCCAGCCATCTGGGCCCCCACCCCTCTCCTCCAGATATTAGAAATGTTTTGGAACACCTCTACTGTAGGGCATTGCACACTATGGACATTAGATTATTGAATTCTGCTCCTAGTGCCGGCCAGCGGAGGATGGGCTCCCCCATTAAGCTGCGTTCCTGTCAAGGTTTCTTTCTGCCAGCCTAGGGAGTTTTTCCATGCCACTGTTGCCACTGGCATGCTTTTGGGGGGTCAGGCCTGGAGCATATTTTTTTTTTTCTGTATGTAAAGCGTCTTTGTGACATGGAAAATGTGGAAAGCGCTTTATAAAATAAATTGATTGATTGATTGATATACCTTCATATTTATTCAGACCTTTATTAAAGTTCCACCAGATAGTCTTTTATGAAATGTTTTCTAAAATAACAACTATATCTGTTAAAATGAATAATGTCTGGGGATTGTGACGACCAGTCAAGATCACTGATTTTGTGTTCACTTAACCATTTGTTTTTAGATTTTTGTGCATTCTTGGGGTTATTGTTATCCTGAAATTTCAATTTTCTCATCGAAGAAGATATTCGGCCAAAATATCCTGATCCAAGTCACTGTATCTTGTAGTATACCATGGGCTCCATGGAGATGTTTAACATCTCCAAAGCAAAATAGATCCATCTTCATATTTCACAGTGGGCATGATGTTTTCCTCATCCTGTGCATCACCATTTTTGCTCTAACCGCATTTCCATAAAGCTACATTTTAGTTTTCTGATATTTTCTTATAAAGTTATAGTCCCAAACATTAATGTTTTTTGATAAATACATACCACTTTTCTAAATTGAGCCTTCTTTGCAACTCTCCCTTAAACACCACGTTCATGCATGACATTGACATTGAATG
Source organism: Hiodon tergisus (assembly GCA_025775045.1). NCBI lineage: Eukaryota > Metazoa > Chordata > Actinopteri > Hiodontiformes > Hiodontidae > Hiodon > Hiodon tergisus. The sequence continues at coordinate 4,724 of JAOVYW010002951.1, read as the reverse complement.
TTAGTTTTTCGAGCCATCACCATAATGGATTTTATTCAAGGATTTTTTTGCTGCTGTAATACCCCATTAAAACAGAGACCTAATGATAGCTTTTCCATGCATGACAGGATCTCAAATTCAATTTCCATATTTGCTAAGGTCAATGAGTTTTGGTAGGTGGAGAAGCCATCACCAGTTTCTTTGTTTTAACTTACATAGTCCGTGGTCATGTAGTCATTTTAAATACATTTCATGGTAAATACTACTTTTCCAAAAACCTGTTAAGTAAAAATAAGTAGGCGAAAATATATAGGCGACTTGCAGTAGGTAGTGTTGTAATAACTGTACAGCAACATGCATTAATGGATACAGTTTTTGTCATTATTTCTTCCATAATTAGCTAGTCGATATGTTGAATCTGATGCAAGGGGAAAGGGATGTAGTTGCCCCTAGTGTTATTGCAGGTAGATAAAAAAATGTAAATGATGATCTAAAACAGGGGTGTCAATCTCAATTTTACCATGGGCCACTTCTCAATTTCATGTTTGCTTCCCGGTCCACAAAATATATGCATCATTTTTATATATAAACATGCATTTTAGTGGATACTATATGTATAAGAATTTGTAGACATTCGTTTTTGGTATAAATTATTAAATTGAAACAAATTGTACCTTACCCATTTGCTGTACTGAGAGTGCTCATTTGTTGAAAAAACCTGACACCGTTTTTGTGAGACCAGTTTATCGATATCAGGAGTCATGTTTTGTGCTGAAGCTATCTTAAGGATGGAATGTAAATGTTCATCATTCACCTGGGATCTTTGAGGTGATTTATTGATCTTAATTAATGAAAACAGCCGCTCGCACAAGTATGTACTTCCAAACATTGACAGGACTCATGCGGTCTGAAGGCGGAGCTGTGGGAATGTGACTGGAAGGAGACAGTAGAATTGCTCAGCCCCTGCAGAATCAAACTTCACTTTCAGTGCACTACTGCACTGTAGTTACGAATTTCCTTGCCACGCTCCGACGTGTCCGTCTGCAAGACAAAGTCTTTGGAGAAGTCAGGGTTAATAAGCACAGGTCCCCCGCACAGAGCCGCTTTAATAGCCACGAACGCCGTTTGGGACTGCTCCGTCCACTGGACCGGGTCTGGACTCCCCTTTTTGGTGAGATCCGTCAACAGGCAGGCCAGGTCAGCAAAGTTGGGAATGAATCGTTGATAGTACCCAGCCAACCCAAGGAAAGATCTCACCTGTTTTTTCGACTTAGGCGGGGGACAGACGGAAACGGCCGCCATTTTGTCGATAAGGGCCGCCACTGAATACGGCCCCCACCTAAGAGGAAGCCCAGATACCATACCTCCCTCCGCCCAATCGCACATTTGCCTGGGTTCGCCGTGAGACCAGCCCCACGCAAAGCACCCAGGACTACCTGCAAGTGCCGCACATGCCGCTCCCAATCATTACTATAAACCCATCCGGTTTAGGAACCAACACCACCGGACTGCACCAATCGCTGTAGGATTCTTCGATTACTCCCAGCTCCAGCATTTTCTCAGTTTCTTCCTGCAGCACTTTTTTCTTGTACTCGGGAATACGATATGGCCGGGTCCGAACCACGGTGCCTGGCGGGGAATGGATATGGTGCTCTACGATGTTAGTACAACCTGGCAGAGGGGAAAACACATCAGCAAACTCACGGACCAGTTGACGGACCTCCGCGCTCTGGGACGAGGAAAGCTGGTTACCAAGGGACACCGGGAGACGAGTCAAGGACCTAGCCTCAGGACCTAAGTCGTCATCAGGGGACTCTGGTGCCACCAAGTGGACCGCATCAGCTGAGTGCCATAATTTTAACAGATTAAAATGGTAAATCTGTCGCGCTCCCCCTCGGTCAGTGCGCACCACCTCATAGTCAACGTCCCCAACGTGCCGTGTGACCTCAAATGGTCCTTGCCACTGCACCAACAATTTGGAGCTGGACGTGGGGAGTAAGGCCAGAACCATATCACCCGGGTCAAATGTGCATAGGTGAGTCTCCCGCCGCACGCTGTCTGTCTTGGGCGACGAGCAAATTTTCCCAAAGAGTGCAGTTTTAACATACTGCACACGTTCTTACTGGGGCTCGGACGCTCCTCCCACGTTTCTTTAATGAGGTCCAACACGCCCCGTGGGCGCCTACCGTATAACAACTCAAAGGGGGAAAACCCCGTGGAGGCCTGGGGAACCTCCCGCACGGCGAACAGCAGGGGGTCAATAATTCCACTTATCGTCCTGTATAAATTTTGCCAACATGTTTTTCAACGTGCAATTAAACCGTTCCACCAACCCATCTGTCTGTGGGTGGTAGATACTGGTTTTAATCGGTTGTATCTTGCAAAGTCTATACAGTTCCTTTAATTTCGGGAAACTGACCCGGGTGAACAGGGACAACAAGGCATCCGGAAAGGGGAATAGCTTCCGGATATCGAGTCGCATAATCAACAATGACCAATACGAATCGGAGCCCCCTGTGCGCTTTTATCAAACGGACCAACGAGATCCATGCCAATTCGATCGAAGGGGATCTCGATTAGCGGTAAAGGGCACAACGGTGCTTTTGGTATGGCTGGTGGGTTCATTTTCTGACACTCCGGACACGCCCTACACCATCTCCGGACGTCGTTTCGAAGGCCAGGCCAAGAAAACCATTCCGTGACTCGGCGCTCTGTTTTGTCCCACCCCGATACAAATGATCATTTAGACACTGGAAGTCAGGAAAAGTGACAGGGGGCTGGGGAGGACCAAGCTCAGCAACTCGCACTCGCAACTTGCCTCACCAGACAACAGGGCACCCAGGCGTAGAGTCCACTGTTGCCGAGACCACTGGCAGGCAGTTGCGGTTCGCTCAAACATGCTGAGGAAGGTCTCCGGGTCGTCGGTGGCTCCCATCTTGGCAATCTTGATGGATGGCGGCAGGCTGGCCCCCTGGCTGAGGTGAAGGGACTGTACCTGTTGCAGGAGCGTTGTCAGGGCAGCCCTGTCAGCTGCACGGTCTGCATGTACCTCCTGCAGGCTTTCCTGCAAAACTGGGACTGAAATGACAGACAAATGCACTAGCCTGGGAAAAACTGACTATACGATATACTGCAAGCTTTTCTTGTCTTTAAGGAATCTTCATCAACAAGTACATGAGGGAAATACTCATACCTGCACTTGTTTAAAGGCACAAACCATCAAATTACAAAAATACATAGTATATAATACATGTGATCACTCATTAAAGTGCAAGTAGTCTTGAAATGAAAAGATAATGTGCAAATATTTAACTCAAAATAGCAGCTTCTGCCACAGCATGGAGGGTTGTAAACCTGCCTTGCAGGTTGTGGAAGTCTGCAAGGCCAAAAACAAACTATTAAATAAGTTTGGTTAAAGTGAAATTCAAGTACTAAAAAGTAGAAAAATTGTCCATCCTGTACGGTATCTTGCTGGGTCTGGAAATCCCAGCAAGTCAAGTTATTAACAAGTTGAAGGTTATGTATCATAGTTTATCACAGATAGGGTACTGGCTATGCTAATTAAACAATTTAACTAATTAAATATCTTACAACTGAATTACTGATATACTCCAACACACAGACTAACTAGTTACCGTTAAGTGGAGGAGGTTTACTATTCAGAATGAAAGCTAGTATCGACGCGAGGGAAAAAAATTGGGAAGAAGACAAGACAGGGTAGGCTACTCCTAAAATTCACTGATTTACTATGAGAACATAATCTATGAGACCTTCTATGAGACCTTGTTTTCCGACAGGTAAACTAACAAACATTCCGATACTAACATTATAGCCAGTTGGCTAAAGCAAGAAACGGTTGCACAAAACTTATCAATCCAGAGTAGACATCACAGCTCCAGGGTGCTTGCGTTTAAGATGCTCATGCATCACCATAGTGCTGCCATGAAATGTCAACTCTACTTTACAGTGTTTGCACTGAACTTGTTTAGTTGTTTGTTTTCGCTGAAATGCTCCCATACTGCTGAAAGTTTTGGTCTTTCTCTCTGCTGCGCCATCATTCATACTTCATCTTTATAAGTAGCCTTACAGTCATGCAGACAATGGAAGCAGTTGTACTGCAGTTACAAATGAACAACCAGAAAGGTTCATAAGGGGAAAAATGCCTTAAGAACAACAGTTGCAGCCCTACTTCAAAGGCATGTGGTTATTCTCACTAAAGACAGGCAATTCAGCTGCGGTCATTGTGGAAAGTCTTTCAAGAGGTGCCAGGACCTGAAAAAACCACCTGACCAAAAATAATAATAATATTCTGGAGGAAATGCTTTACATATTTAAAGTATAACATTCTATTACCCTAAAGTGTTTTATTGCCCATTTATTGCCCTTTGGCATGATTAGTCTATTACTAAAGGTGCTCCTTTGCCTGGCCAGACTGCCATGTAGAGGGTGGGAAACATTGCCCATGATAGTTAGCAGTTTTGAGAGCATTTGTCTCTTTGTCACTACCTTCAAGGAATCCAGACTGACCCCCTGGACAGAGTCAGCTCTCCTGATCTGCTTGTCCATGCTGTTTGCATTCGCCACCTTCACACTGCTGCCCCAGCACACAACTGCTTAGAATATGACACTTGCTACAACCAACATGGGTCAGTGCGGCCCTCTTCCTTATGAATTCTACCACTATTTCTCTGGCCTTCCCCGCAGTGACCCACGACACACAGCCTTTTGTACAATTCAAACATACC
>JAOVYW010002950.1:67230-84877 GCA_025775045.1 Hiodon tergisus | reverse complement strand
AGGTGGGTTGATGGACTAATTGGGCTTCCCTTTGTGATGAGTTCCCTAACCTAACTCAGGAAAGAGCCACGGCGGAAGTGAAATCTTTGCTCTAACCTGTACCTGGGGAAAAGAAAGTCCGCACCATAATGAAGACTCTGATAAAAATCAGCCAGTGTGGTATTACACTGGTGAGAAGACCAGAATGAGAGAAAAAGAAATGCCTGTCAAGCATGTCTCTCCCTGTGCAACAAAGCTATTTCAGGGGCCCATGGTTTTATTGGTTTCAAAACAACATAAGTCTTCATCTGAGACATGCTGGGGTGTATCAGGCTGCTATGGTGGCTTGTGTTCGCAAAAATAAAGACAAAAAGAACTGGCGAAACCAGAGATTGGTAGCTCTCCCATGGATAAACAATGAGGGATTAAATGGAATCCTGTTTGTGCTCCAGGGCTCTCCCTGTGACCAGTCGGCCTGAGTCTTGCCGGTGGTATAGATTTAGTGTCCAAAGTAAATTCATTGTATTCAACTTTTTTTTTTCTAGAAAACATTTAATTGTTTTTTCGTATATTCCATTTTCAGATGTGACTGTGATGAATTGAGTTATTGGCAGCAGCTAAAGTTGAAAGCCCAAACTCATTAGTGTGAGGTTTCGAGAGAGGCTCATAAGATAGAATGGGGGAAATAAAATTCAGGTTAAATACATGAACAAAAGGCTGAACATCTCTTTTTTCAAAATAGAATGATGTCCCTTAATTGGAATAATTTTATCACTCAGCGAGATTTTGAAATAACCCTGTTTACGATCACTGAAGGATTTCCATATGCTCCCCACGGGACGTCATTACGGCAGAGCTGTTCGCCACTCACCCATCTCTAATTTACATACGCTTTCCTGATCGTTTATGTGGGGGGCATACCCAAATCCACGCCCATGGTAAAACAAATAAACCTAGATTTCATTAACAATGCGATCTCTTCTCATTATTAATTGGACAAGGTCTTTTTTCACTGTTTGACACCTGGCCATTGTGTAGCACACGCTCACAAAGATGAACATCAACCAGTGGCTGACTCACGCAGAATCTGTCCGCACTTGATAAAACCTCAGGGGTGGGGCATGGCAGCCAGTGAAAACGGCCAGGTTTGGCGACAGGGCCCTGACTGAATACTCCAGGTACCTGTTTTGGTGGGCTGGGTGACAGTGGCGGCAGCTGCGAGGCAGCGTCGACAGCGGTGAACGCTTCCATAGAGAAGGGATTTGCATGTGAAGGTGGACTAAAGAAAGCCCTTTCAGTAGCAGGAATTCAACACCCTTAACAGCCAGGAGAGCGGTGAATGGAGCGGCGGCTGATGTTTTGGGAAATATTTACCCCTCAGTAACGGTGGATTGCCGAGCCAAATGTGTGTGTTTGTGATAACACACGCGTGAAGTCTTTCATCTGTGAAGAGAACTGTACAGGCAGATTTGTAAAGAGTACCCGCTCTACCAAAAATACCTTGAGCAATGTCTGTACAAAGGGGGTTTTTTTCTTTTAAAAAAAACAAAAAAAACACACACATCTCTTCTCATTCAGTTCAATATACAGTCACTGTTAATTACTCCTATAGTCTGTGTCGTTTGATAACATAATTTTCTTGGAAGACAGTTGTTCACTAGTCTTTCTCATTTGCATTCTCTTGAAAAATTCATGAATTCATTTGTGGAAACAGGTGAGGGATTCATCTTCACTTACTGACGGAAGAATTGTCTCCAGTCATTCTATTTCTAGTCAGTATTTAATATAACTACATGTAAGCAGTCTGAGGTCGCTTTAAAACAAACACCGGTGTTTCTTTTTCAAGTCCTTTTTTGTAAGAACTGCAATAAAAAAAATCTGTGGTTTCAGATCGTTTTGGTCTCTGTCAATCCTCTAGCTATAGGCATAAGAAACAGAGAAAGAGATCCTCTCATATCAAATTGATCCTTTTCTGTGGGTATGCTGGGGCCAAAATGAACTAATCCACTCCTTCCTTTATTCCTTCATATCCTTCACACATGCATATGAAACGCAAACAAACACACGCACACACACAGACACGTACACACACACACGTCGTCAGTGAAACGCACACACACGCACACATACATGTGACAGCACCACCGCGTGAACCCCATCGCCATGCATTAATAATGTACTGTGAATACAAGCGAGCACTTATCACCCCCCCCCCTTTGCACTACACAGGGGTATACAAAAACAAACTGTTGAACATACTCTCCTCTCATTTTTTATAAATTAACGAAACGGAAATCTCGCAAGGTTGGAGCTACCGGGCCAAGTCCTACATGCATCCATGTGGGATGAAGTTCCCTGCCTGAGTGCTCCTCATGTTCCTGGCGATGGTGGGTGTGGACCCTGGGGACAACTGTATTTCGTAACCCCTTTCCCACAAAGCTACGATAAGATCTGCCCTCCTCCTGTGAGTCATCGTAACACAGGACCAAACCCTGAATCCCAAATAAGCAAATGTTTGCGTGGTCTTACGACTCTCTAGGTCGGTGTGCCACCGTGGGCCACCTCACTGGGTACGTCCCGGTGGGTGTTATTGTGCATGATTGGAACGTTAAGATCACACCATACAGAGCAAACAGTGGGACCAGTCCATCTATTTTACAACCCTTAATCAAATTAGAAGTTTTTACTTTCTATACTTAAATAAACATTACAGGGATTAAGGTAAAAGGTCCTTAGTAACAGAATCCCAGAATGCTTTTTTAGTGCTACAGTCGTTATATTTTTCCCGCTGGCGACCACTGAAGTAATCCAGCACAGAAGAGCTGAAGAAATGGCTAGCCCTCCCGCTATTCAGAGTGAAGCAAGCACCTTTCTGACAAACAGGAAGAAGCAGCTGGTCACATATGATTTTGGCAAAAGTAATTTGCAAATGAAAATGCTTTCAAGCAGCTGGAGAAGAGCTGGAGGCGGCTCTTTTAAACGCTAACCCATGGGGACATTTTCCAGTGAGCAAACGTAAACCAATGCATGTTTGGGGTGCTAATATTTTTCAGGTCTTTTGGGTCGTTTTTCTCCGCAGCATCTCTCCAGCCTGGTGGCCAGTCCAGAGCTGTTTGGGTGGAGCAAATCCAGGGTAAGGTTAGCTGGGGGCCAGTGGCAATTGGGCGGGTGGAGATGATTAATGAGTTTCGTGGGAAGACGGGAAACTGCACTGGCTTTCTGTAATCTGCCCCAAAGAAAACCCCACAGTGTCGAGCAAATGCCGGGGGGAAACCTTTTTTCCATTGAAAGCTGTTTTCCCAAAATGGTGATGATATTCTGCAGATGTGCCTTTAAACATGTCCTTTAATCAAAACAAAATATTTGACTTCTCTGCTCCTGATTATGAGCAGAAATACTTGTCTTCAAGCTTGTTCCCAAACATGCAAAAATAATCTGCTGAGATTTACATTCATGATTTATAAAAGCACCAGCTAAGCGAGGGTTCAGGGTAGGTAACATATCTCTCCCACATCCTCTTTCCCCTGCAAGCCTTGTGGTCTGGTGTTCCACAAAGAAGGTAAGCCCAACATTCAACTTACTCATTCATTGCTGAGAGTGAAGGTGGGCATCAGCCGAGAGGAATTTTATGGGTTTAAGGGTGATTATAGGTGGGCAGTGGTGCTTCTGGGTTAATGCTAACAGAGCATAGGTAAAGGGTGTCTGTGCCTGTGAGTGCCTGTAATAAATGAACCTATGATTATGAATCAGTCAGTTGTCAAGGGCCACTCTTTTCTCTGGTGTTGGTGAACTGTTAATTTGGTTCACATTCTATCTTCAAGTTCAGTGTAACTTTGACAAAAACAATGTGCAAACCCATGGGTTAAAATGAAAATAATTAAAGAGTCTCTCGATTCTTCTGAGGAATTTCCTTCAGCAGGATTGGATGTCTTGCCTGCTCTCAAAAATGCAGTCAGTGCCACACGGATTGCATCTGGAGAAGCCTCCTGGCTTTCCAATTGGTGGGCTCTGGACAACAGTGTAGATATTAGTGAAGTGTTTGTTTTATAATGACCCCCATCTTGTCAAAGCATGCAGGTGAACAAACAGTCCATTAAGTATGTTGAGTCAGACTAGTGTTAAATAGGTTAGGTTTGGAGTGGTGTGAACCAGAGAAAGGAATGGCAACACCCATTGGAAGTAAGTACATTTAAATTCTTATCTAGATCCCAGAGTTTAAAACTTGAATAAAGCTTCGATACATTTCATGATTTTTTATTTTTTCAACTGGACTTCTCGACCCGCGGTGAGGTTACAAGTTCTTCTGATTTGGTGTGGCCTGTAATTGTTGAATCCTTAATAGACCCTGCTAGCGCCACAATACAAATTGCAGGCCTCTCGTTTTATTGACAAATCTTTTGGCTAGACCTCAAAAGCTCTGGTGTCCAATATAAATGTATGAGTACTCATGTAAATGGCTTGTGCAATGCTTAATGTGTGTGTAACGATGTTTCCCTTGGTTAATCATGCCGTTAAATTTTATTGTCACATTACATTATGAGCAACCATCTATGTCGGCTAAGGAAGTCTGTCCTCAGATTATACCATTTTAATACTCATCACATCCTCATAACTTGGGTGTTTTCTACTTAGTTTAAAAAAGACATACATACACTATATATTATACATTATACACATTGCCAGACTCATCATGTTTAATTTTTTTGCAGTAGAGATTTTTTTTATTTGTAAATTTTGTTAAATTTGTTTAAATTTATTTGTACATTTTTCCATAACTGCTTATCCATTTCAGGGTGGCAGTGCGATGGAGCCTGACTAATCAGACACAGTGTACAACCAGGATAAGATGCCAGTCCGGCAGCTTGATAATTGTTAAATAGTGATTTCACATACAGCATGCAGAATGCAGCAGGAGCAAAAAAGACCCAACTCTGGGGCTTCTAGTAGGAACTGTTCTTGTGCGTCTCAGTTTTCACCAAGGGAGGCTGTCTAGTAACATCCAACGTGATGCTGGAAGTGGGAGCTATGTGGGACAGGGATTCAGGGGTCAGGTTTGTATCTAACGCCAGCACTTCTGTACATACAGCTCCTTGGCTAAATAATAGCAGCAATTTAAATTTATAAGGTGGAAGCAGTAGGTCAGAAGGAGTGAGGAGGTTATTCTGCCTGAAGGAGAATGGTGGAAGTGGTGTAGAGAGTCGTGTAACATGTTATGTCTTCAATGTACCTCTCGCCTGCTGAGCCAGCTGAGCCAGTGGTCTGAAAGCTTGAGAAGCTTATTCAATTTTACAGCTGGGGAGGTGGGAACGGTTGGTCAACCCCGGGAGGTCAACCGCCATCGGAAGGGTCGGCACGATGAACTGAAAAGAGGAAGATGAAGTGAGCTTTGTGTGTGTGTGTGTGTGTGTGTGTGTGGTTGCGTATTCAAACAGGAAGTGCAGAAGCTACACGAGGAACGCGCCAGAGTAAATACACCATGGAATTCACAGGAGGAGACACAACAGTGTTTTTTTGGGAAGAACATTGGTTTCTGGGGGGAAGGAATTGTCTCGTAAATCTAAACAACCTGAATGATCTTCAGCATTTTGTTAGGGTTCAGACAGCAATATTCGTAATGGTGGCCATAATGACTGCTAGAGACTGACCACAACTCAGTGGTCCTTCTGTGGGTTCCCAAAACACTGGTCTTGAATAGCAGATGTTCTTTGCGGCTCTGTGGGCAGCTCAACTGTACTTTGGACACAGCAGGGACGAGAAAACAAGAATGCGCACCGGGGCTAGAAATTTCATATGCCATCCTCTGCAATGCACTCGTCCTCATCAAAGGTGCAAAACTGCACGCCTAATGTCCTAATTTGCTTTTGAAGGGTTTGAAGTGGTATGCCTCTCTTTCTCCCCTTCTATCCCATAGTGAGGAGAAAAGAAAAGCAACCCTCGATGGTCAGGCAGTCACCTGTACACTAACCAGGAATATTTTTCCACTCCAGTGGAAAAATCAGCCTAAAAAAAAGGACACAGCACTGGCCTGTTTTATGACTAATTGCTGTTAATTAAGTTTGACTCATCAATCTGTGGGATTAAATAATTTTCAACCCCACCTGCGACTTCAGTTTGCAGTCTTCCAGCCCTCCAAGAGCCCCTTGCTCTGAATATGAAGGAGCCAGGCTCCTTCTGATGTTTTCCATTGGTCCGAGGAGAGGCGGCATATAAGCAAAAAATAAAAAGCCCCAGTGCAAAACAGTGTCAATACTGAAATTAACCGTGGAGGTGTTTCTGAGCGATATAGTCTCTTTCAAAATACCTCCTACGCCTCCCAAATAGCAACACTAATAAGGAGTTCGGCAATACACGGCATCCGTGATGTGATTGGTATGCCTGAGGATCTTATTATTGCTGTAAATTTAAAATCGGGAACATGTTGCTTGACGTGGATGGATGAATCTGGTCGGGTTAAACCATTTACAACAGGAACACAATGTAACCTATCATTAGGACAAGCCGTCCTTTTACACTTCTGCTTTGCCAGAGGCAAAGTAAAGCCCACCCCAGCTCCTAAATTGCAGTCTCTTTATGAAGGCCGACCCCTGTTTTCCAGAAAGAGGTGTCCGCCTTGCTCTAAGCGTTCTAACCCCCCTGCCCCACCCTGCGAGCACGTGAAACATAATTACTAAGGATAGCTCCTTTGGTGGTGAGGATGGGAAAATCTATTACACTGTCGTCATGCAGCTCCCGGGGCAGGCAATAAACTCTGACCCAGTCAGCACCAGCTGCACAACGTCTTCGCCCCTTGCCTTCTCCCACGTCTCCAGGTTTCAAAAGCTTTAAAGAACGCCATCTTTTAGTGGGTCAAGGAATACATAAAACGAACAGCGAGCGTTATGTGAAGTCCTGGTTCTAGACCAGACTCCGGATCATCAGATACAAAGATGAGCCTCTTGCAGGTGTCAGATTTAGGGGGAAATGAGTCGTTCTTAAAGGGCTGCATCCCCGGCTCGTGCCCCGGAAAGGCACTTCATTAACGCAGAAGAGGCATCAATACTTAGCACAGTGTGACTCTGAGGGGTGCACCCACCTGTCAAGACAATGATCACACGTTACTGCACTGAAAAATATCTCAATAGATATGACATTTTAAAACATTGAATATTTAAAACATATAAAATCATTAATAAATCATTAAAATTCCTGTGATTTTTATTTCTAAACAGCTAAGAAGGACTTTAGTCAGCAACATTCTATACTAAAATTGATATCTTTGTGCACAAAATATGTTTGTAGGCAGATTTCTTTAATTTTGAAAGCATACGAAAAGTTAATTATGTTTTTTTTAAAAGGCAGGTGGGGTTTTTTTTTTTTGAGATGGCTAAGAAAAATGGCCCTGGAGTATCCATGGTAACCTTAGCTGTATAGCTGTTTGTCTTTGATTCCAATGTTTTGGCATTGCCTGCAATTGCTGAAGCTGGCTTCACAAAGACTAGCTGAGACAATGCAAAGCCGCTGTCTGTCAAGCAGGCCCACTCCAATCCATCTAGTTTACATGTTTATTACACACACAAAAGGGCCTCATTAAGCCTGATTGGATAGGGTGTTAAACATCCAGCTACATCGTATTTCAGCCAGTATCCCAACTAACATTTACTGCTCCGGCTGTCTGGGGTATGTTATAGAAACAACAACAAAAAATGAATGGAAACGTAAGTGTCTCTTAAGAGTACCTGACTTTGACCAAGCTGTAGCTCAGGAATAATTAAATTATGTGTAATGACTTATTTGTTGGGTCTGGGTGGGTGCCGATGTCATTGGGTCATCCAGGTGAAAATGAATCAGCTATTGTCCAGAATGATATATTGACCAGTGTTAACATTACCTCTCATGACACGTGGCAATGCAATGAAAGGGGGGAATTTCAGTGCCATTAAGTTCACTGTTAAACTGAAACGTTATATTGCGTAATGAAAGGTTACACCTTCTCGCAATGGATGCTCCTGGTCGAAGAGGCCCATTACATCCTGCTGTGTCACAGCCTGAGATGGTCCATCCATGGGAGCCCATCCATCTCTGAAACATCTCTGGCCTCAGAGAGATCACCACAAAGCGTGCCGCTTGGCCGAAACTGTGGCAACTGGCCAACTCTCCCATTCTTTTGTTTATGCTCATGTGAAAATCACCCAGAAATCACTGAAAAAATCTCTTTCCTAGACTGTATTACCAGAACCATATAGACATATGGTTAATTTAATAAAGCTGGTTAATTGTTTTTTTTTAATGCTGCCTAGATAAAGGTGTTGCATTACAGTAGGAGACGTTTGCAAGGTAATTAGCAGGGCAGTCATTTAATAGTGTGCATGCTTGGAAGGGTGTCTATGTTAAAACAGGGAAAACATAGGGCTTTGAATTCCAATTGCACAAGCATGCTCTGATTTGTTTCTGTGGTCTTTTCATCGTAATTTTACCACAGCTAGTCTCATAGCTGCCCTGCGACCTGAGACGCAGCCAGGTCTCTCTGGGAAACCCGAAGCTTAGCAAGCTGAACCAGCATGGCAATCCTAAGTGCACTTACTTTACCTTTGACCACATTAATTGTGTCTTTCGTGTTCTCAATTGCAGCATGAAAGAAAGAAAAATTGTGCTTGTTATGCAAAAGACATGAAGGTCCTTGATGGAAAATAATAAGCTTCACTATTTGTACTTTTGTGAGTAGTAAATTGACTTACAAAAAATCTTATCGAATCACCAACGATTTTCAGCAGGACCAGTAACTTGTAGGAAACACTGAGTTAACTGTGGAATCTCAACCATGTGGAAGAGTTAATATTTACAAGGCCTGTCCCTGGACTCTGCGTGTTGCCTGGGGAGGACAATGTGTTCTTGGGGGAGGGGCGGCCTCCCTGCTTTGAAGTGGCTGGTCAGGTCAGGTCAGCCAGGCGGACAAGCAGCAGTTTGTAACTTGTGACATGTCGCTTCAGGCCTTCTGAAGAACGTCCCCTGAGCCCCCCTGTGACGCCTCTGCACTTCACCCCGAGTTGAGGCCGTTCTTCCTGAGTCGCACACCCTTGTTTCACCTGATGGAGAACAAATTATGGGACCAAGTCACCGTAGTGCATGTCGCATAGAAGTCTCAAGTCTTCACCTCCGAGTCTGAAGTAAAGTTCCTCCGGGTGTGAAGTAAAGTAATGAAGAAAGTATCAAGTCATGAACCAAGTCATTGTATCCAAGCCAAGTCAAGTCTCAACAGAAAAGCATTCTACACCAAACGCAAAGCATTCCTCAAATCAATAGGAACACAGATTTACACAGTTTATTTAATAAGCAGTTTTTTTCCATGTCAGCACCACAAAGTGCATACTGCAAAGCAGAAAATGAATGATCACTTTTTGCTCAAGACAACATAAGATACCAAAACAATGCTATAGATATACGATACATATTGTTATTTGAAACACTAACTTGACCTAGCAAATTAATGTATTTGTTTAAAAAAGATTTCATAAAAGATTTGATTTTAATTCCAGTAACATTTTACTGCAGCCTACAATTACTCTGGCTAATGATGATACACTTATATGGATACATTTATATGGCTGCATCCAACACTACTTCCATGGATAGACTATAGCTTGAGCTCATTGCAATTTTGCATGTTTGAACGTTAGCGCCATTAACTCTCCCGATCTGATGTTCCACCATCAAATTGGTTGCCTCTGCATGAACTTATGCTCCTCCAACAAATTGGCCTCTATTGATTAGTCGATTTTTTTTCCAAAAAATTCAAAGCAAAAAAAATAATGTCAAGTTGTAAATTAAACACAATTCTCCCAAAGATAGTCGGGAGAGAGTATGCAGTACTTTCACGCTAAGCAATCAAGGTACTTACTTATCTTTATGTCGCACAAATTTGGAAGTGGTAGCGATTGCATCAGTAATATTTGAGCCACATCCTTTGCACACAACAACTCTCTTGTTGACAACTGAATAGTCTTTATTCACCACTTTCCTGAACTCTGACCTTTCTCATAGTTCCCAGCGAAAACCAGTTTGTGCTTTGCTGTAGCAAATAGTGCTGTTGCTTGCAGGTAAAAGTTTTGTGTAATTCTCTCAAAATAGTATCAACAAATAGCCAAACTTCGTAGGGTGTCACATAGCCCAGATTGTTGAACAACAATGATTTTCTTGTTACAGAGCAGTTTCTATCTAAGTTAACGGAATGGGTAGATTAAATGAACTGAGAAATTATAAAAGCACTATATAAGCACTATATAAGCCTATAGCTACCTACATAGTAATGAAATACAAGACAAAGGAAAAATGCTCTTTTCATTGTTTGTTGTATTCAGGTAGATGTTGAAAAAAATCTATAGCAGTTTACACACAGAACATACAGATACATTGATACAATTGTCATGAATGGATTCAATTAATAAGTTCAATAAAATTAACAAACACCAACATCACATTTTACTTTTCTTTACATGGTTTTCATACTCTCATCAGTGGCCAACGCTTTGTGTCTCAGCAGAATCCCATTGAATCCAAATCCCATCGAACATTTCATGTAGCCTTTCTCTCTTATTTGCAAATGAGATCACCCCTCAAATTTACAAGAGCAGTACAAATCCGAAATAGCTTGTCTACTTATAGAGCAAGAGTTATAGGAAGGACTTCTGACAAGATTTTGAAAACTTTTAAGCGTCTTATTGCTCTTTCTACATGGATTTTCTCTAGTGGAGGTGACCTGTTTCTCACTAAGCTGTGCCCCCTTTCTTGTAAGCGAGGGTATGACTAAAATATTTTTTCACTCAAACAACAAGTCTCTTCTTGTTTGCAATGACTTCATCTCTTGGGATCAAATAGTCCAAGATCCCAGAGTCCGTTGAAATAAATGCAACACCATAGCAGATATAAACATAATAAGTCCACGTGTGGCTATACTTATTTGATAGTGTTCATAGTGTGCGAATAATAGTAGCTGAAAGACTCATCTTTGGAATCAAGGTTTTTTTGTTTTTGCAAAAGGCTCTCCCTACAGTCTAAAATACATGTTATTGGATAGTTTGTTTTTTTAATATAGTTGCCTGAACGGTCGCATGAATGGTAGTCGCCTGAATGGTTTCTCTGGGAAGCCACAGGATAAGGTCTCTTGTGACTTCCTCTAACTTGTCAATCCAGTGTGATAGAATCTTACTGGTCATGCTTTCTGATACACAGAACTGTTTACAATTACCATCAGGTTCAATTTCAGCTTCATCAATCTCAAGAGTACTTGGTCTCTTACAGCCATTGTGAATGCACTGCTGGCAAACATTTCAAGTGTTAATAGAAGACAATTAAATGTATCAAGTGGCATGCCAGTGTAGAGCAATGGGTCTGCATCATGTTGAAGCATCTGATGCAAACTCTTTACATTACCCTTTGAAGAACACTGCGACATTTGATGGTGGACTTCTTTCCCTTTGCTGGTCATGGCCATCTGTATATAATCGTGATGTAGAAGTGCAGGGTTTTCCTACTGTGTATGGATGGAGCAATGCTGGGACTTCAAGGTGGCTGTATTGCTAGGAAAGAGTGGAGGATCTATGTGAGGCTAGAGAGTGGTTCAGAGGAGGAAGAGCCATCTAGGTAAACAATAGAACAACAAACTTGGTTTGTACAAACAGATAAGCAACATACATAAACTTACATACACTTATCTATATAATGCAGAAAGTATATGATGTTGAAAAGTATGGGTTTGCACCATATGTACAAAAACAGGTAGGTGTAGACTAATGTGTGGTAAAAACCTAAAGTAGTAACTAACTCAGCACCGGTAGCTAAACACGATTCAGAAACAATAAACAAAAACAACCTAAAAAAAAATCTAGTATTTAATTAATAATAATCCATGATTGTACTTACAAGGATCGCTGACTTGGTTAGTTTGCACATTATCAACGTTGGTGCTTGTAACGTTAGTCGTTGAAGGTGAATATTGCCGTTTCTTCTCAGGGGATCACTCATAACCGCGTTATGACGTCTTTCAGGGTTGGGGTGCAGCTCAGTCGGTATTTTGTTGATGAAATGGAGGGAACAAACATGTTCTCTGGTGGATATTCAACTTCAGTTTAGTTTACTACGCTCTCTTTGTCTCCTCGTTCCTTGGTATTGAATGTATTGCGTAGCGTGTTGGACAGGTAGAATTTTCAAGCCATCACACTCAACTAAGTAAAGTACAAATCACGAGTCATAGGTGTTCAAGCCTAAGTCAAACTGCAAGTATTTTTTTATGTTGCCAAGCAGAGTCTTTAGCTGTCATAATTGCGACTCGAGTCTACACCTCTGCAGAGAACAGTCTAACTTGTCCATCCCATATTGGATTCTATTTATTCAAAGTGAAACTGGTCTGCTGGAGAATATATCTTTTCTTGCCCCACCTCTCTGGGTGTACTTTTTCTGCCCCCTGTCCCCCAGCCTAGCTTGGGCCATGTTCACTTTGAATGATTGGGCTCTCCCCACCGTCCTGGCTGTGGCTGTCACATTCCCCACCTGCTCATTAAGGATTACCGGTTGCCATTGTGAAACAATCATCAGCGCTCCCCTCAGGTTGCCTCCATCAGACCTATCCCTAAGCCCTGTGCGCTGTCTTTATCCCTCTGTCAGTCTCTCCCCTCCTCTTTCTTCGCCAAACCTCTCTTAAATGAACTACACAAAAAGGAGTAGAAGAAGGAGAGGCATCCTCATAGGCACTTGAAAAACCTTGTGCCATTTTCATCCTGGGCCAGTGAAGCACAATGGGCTTTTTTGTAGTCTATTTTATTATTTTTTTTAAACGAAACCTTCCATTGATTTTCTACAAGGATGGAGTATATCAATATCCCTGGGTCCAGAATTAAATCAATTGAAAGCACACTTCCATCGGTGGTTAAAAAATGAAGCTGTTGCTTTATTAAAGGACCTGTGTCCACTTCCTCATATTTTATTTGTGCCAGCGTACACTGATGGCTGACCGACTACCATATTTGTGATCAATATAATGCGTAAGCTTCATTTTGAGAAATCTTTTTTTTTCTATCCCTAAGTACCTAATGTGTATTAATAACCTCCCACTTCTTTCAAACTACAACTATTACCCTGGAATACTAGTGAATCTTCTGATGGACTATCTAGGCCACGGATTGAAATGGTGTCTTATGGATTTTTGTTTTCTTTTACTCTCTTGGAATTACTTCCACGTGTATGAACGAAAGACCTGAGCTAGAATGTCGATAAATAGGATCCTGCCCCACTGCTGAAAAAATCCCATCGGGCCCCTGTAGGGCCTTCTTCGTTTCCCTTCAGGTAGCGAAATAATAATAAATCTGTATTTTAAAACCGTTCAACCGAGATGAGCGGCGATGCAGTTCTCCTGTTCTGGAAGTCTGGGTGGATTTGTGTTGTCCCGCTGTCCTCCCCCCCAGTGTCTATGAATAGCAGAACTCATTGTGATAGCGCTTTGGGGGTGGAGAGAAGCATCTCATTGGAGCGCCGCGTTGTGCACAATGCTAATTCATCCCGCAGAGCCCGGCATGGTGCGAATCTCACACAGTGATGTCAGCTAATTACTCTGTGTGAATATTTAGGTCCATTAAAAGGTGCGAGGCTCCCTCTGCTCCGGTTCCAGGAACAGATGGCATCCATGGACCATTAGGACACTGTTTAGTTAATTGCCGGTTTACCAGTGCTCTGTGAGCCTCTCTGCTTGGGTCAGGGCTACGTTGTGGCCTTCCCTTCTCCAAGGCGTGAGAATGGTTGGGGGGGGGGGTCACGGCCTGGTCTGTCTCCAACAGGAAGGGCAGTCAAGGGAGCACAGCGAGAGCGTGGGGAGTGGGAGGGCGAGTCCTGTGGCGATCCCAGGAAGCAGAACCCTGCTTGGTGCCAACCCACCCGCCTGCTGCCGAAGGCCTGGTCATGTGGAGATAACCTCAGCATGGGGGTGGGCTGGGGGGAGTGGTTAGCCACAAACACAGGGTCCGAGCTTTCCAAAGTGAAGGCTGGGTCACTGGGACAGCACTCGCGGGGAAACAGGGAGCGAGGACAGGGACAACAAAAGCAGGCGTTTACGCGCTCCATAATGAATCTGACATTTACTTGATATTTACATGGTGTACGCTGGGATTCTGTGGCATACATAGTGGCAGCGTAGATCAAACGAAACGAGCTAATTACACAGATGAATAGCGGTAACCTGAACGTGCACGTTGTTTCATTGTGTTTCCGTGGTGAACTTGTTGTATATTTGTCGTTGTGTGTGGGTTTATTTTTTACTCTTTAGGTAAAAACTTGATTTGTCTGTCGTCTTCCTGTTGGTTTCAAATAGCTTGGCAATTTAACATACATTTTTAAATTTCCACATAAATCTACTTATGATATGTTTCACTGTGCAAATGCAGATAAAATTGCGAAAATACACCAACGCATTTTGTGGTATAATTTACTATCAAAGTAACCTTAGGCTGTCAGAGGCTCCTGGTAAGATTAAAAAGTGGGCCCTATCTCACAGCTCATAAGGATTGTCACTCTGGATCTGATGTAGATGTCACATGGCTAAATGACAGACCACTGAATCGTTTGAATCTGTAGATTTTGTCTGGGGTAAATACCACTGCCCTTTTCAAAAGCCAGCCTGTCAGATCTATCGACGGAAAACACTGACTCGGGGGGTCACACGTACGTTGAACGTGGGCTACATGAAACAACCTGATTTCTGTTTAACCCGTTTGAGGAGGCTGCTCCAGCTCTGAGTGAAGTTTTCAAATGAACAGACATTAGAGTTGCCTTTCTTTGGAGTCAGAGTGTTTAACTTGCGCCAAGCTGAAAATGTCAGTCCATTAATCATTTGTGTTGACAGATTCATATGCTTGCTAACACAGAATTTTGAAATGTAAACTGCAAAGATTAATTATGAAACTCAATTCAAATGTGCAGGTTTAAAAAGTCAAACGTCAAAGGCCTTACTGATTGCAAACAATGTATAACTCTTTACATGTGCCATTTTATTTGTGGGACGCCGAAAAAAACCCCACTCCTAAACATTTCCTAGATAACAAAAAATTTGTTCCTATTCAAGACCAACAAACTATAATAGAGTTTTCCTTCGAATAAGAAACATATCAGGGTTTCCTTTTATCTGGCGTTTCAAGTGACCCTCTCTCCTCTCTCTCCACTCATTTAGGACTACTTATTCCTGGGTCCTGGGTCGCTATAGCAGCTCTCCCAGTGTGCTGGTAAATGGATCCATCTCCCACAAGTCCCGCCTCCTTCCCTCTCTCCCTCCCTCCCTCCCTCAGCCCCATCTGCAGGTCGCCTCCAGAGAAGACAGGGTAGGCCTCTAATTATCCCTGCCCTTATGGCACCTCTTGTCTTCACTCCAGGTCCACCCAGATTGCCAGGCCCACTCTTTCTCTGCTGCACCCCACGGCCAACAATTGTTATCCGGTGCCATTTCACAAAAGTGTTTGGCACAAACGGCACCCCTTTTTCAAGGTCAGGCGAGGAAAATGCACATGAGCACACCTGGCCAGTAAAAGAGAAAGGTTTGTGTGTGTGTGTGTGTGTGTGCGTGTGTGTGCGTGTGTGTGTGTGCGTGTGTGTGTGTGTGTGTGTGCGTGTGTGTGTGTGTGTGCGTGTGTGTGTGTGTTGCGTGTGTGTGTGTTGCGTGTTGCCTGGCGTCCCGTCCTGGGTGCATCCCTGCCTTGCGCCTTATGCCTGCCGGGATTGGCTCCGGTGTCCCCCACGACCCTCACCAGGACAAGCAGTTTTGAAAATGGTCCAAACATTACACAAGACTTAGAAACTGCTTTCTAAGCAGTTATTTCCGTTCTTGGGGTTTATTTCATTATAATAAAATTCTAAGCAATTAGCTATCTATATTTAGAGAACGTAATCGTTGTTTAGGTGGGTCAACGTTTCATTCTTAATATATATAACTATATTCTATTTCTTGGCCTTGTCTGCTATGAAAATTTCAATTCCCCCCACCCCTTAGTTCGGTCTCCAACTCCCTCACATTAAGGAATTATCTTCTGCAAAAAATTTTTTTTTACTTTTTTTGCATTCTATAATGCAAATTCCAGATTTGTAGTAGAGTGTAGAGGGACAGCATATTAGCATATGTTTTCAAAGCTTGGTTTATGCACTTGAGATTCCTCAGGATGATTAATCTGTATCACACCAGTTGATAAAACTTCAGAGTGAGGGACAACCTCCAGAACGCAAAGCCCCAGGTTCTTTAAAGCTACGCTGGTGCAACCCTGTATGCCACTCTAGTGTTTGGCGAGGAGACACAGGAGACGGTATCAGAGTGATGCTTGGTCTCTATCAGTCTGCTCTGTACGTATCGTTCCGCTGAGAAGAGCAGGTGCCCTCTCAAACTCTGTGGCACCCATAAGGAAAAAAACATTTAAGTAACAAGTTGACTGGTTTAACACATAGCCGAAATTGTAGTTTAATTATTAAAGCAAACAAGCTCAGTAATGGAAAGATACATTGTGTGCACTTCATGTTGAAATGATGAATGTTTTCTTAATGCAGAAATGAACCTTTGTGCAACCTATCGCTGTCTGGCAAGGCAGATAAGAGAACATAACTTTCACAAAACTTTTTTCAAAATCATGAAACTTCTATATGTTATGAAACTTGTTTTTTTTTTTTTGCAAACGTCAGCACTAGATTAGCTTAGTCAAAAGAGTAACGTCCAGATAGTCCAGACACAACTCAGTACATAAATTGTCATGCTTGCTATGCCAGGTTTTCAGATCTTGACGGATGTTCTTGTACTCTTTAGGACTGATCCTTTCTCGAGAAAGCTGTACCCTTGTAATAAAATTATTCAAAGGCACGTCGGACTAGCGGATTGATTTCAAGACTTCCACCACAGCTCCTTTTTGTTGATTGAACATTGATTGAAGGTGGTTTGAGGTTTCCAAACCCTAGCATCAGCTGCATTTTTTAATGTTGTTTTGTTTTGTTTCTGGCAAGAAATCTACATAGCTTAGTGACAAATGAACATAAGCTGTAATTAAGAGTCAGATTTATTGAATTTCACACTTTTCAAATTTAGATTTATTGCCTGGTAAGCAGTGACCAAGCTGCTTGCCGTGTTTCCTTCAAGCAATGTTTAAGCAATAAAAAAACTGATTAGCAGGAAAATAACATGACTAATTATCCTTGAAAAAACCTTCTGAGGTTGACACTCAACGTCTGGTGGGCTCTCATTTGCGTACACTGTCGTATAAAGACTCTAGAAGAAATAACTAGAGGAATTAACTGGATGACTCTCCAAAGAAGATATGTTGAAATCAGCGATCTCATCTGTAAAAGTTTAAACTTTTTAAACTTTTAAAGGTTGAAACTTTTTCGGGGGAGTGGGCTCATATTCGAGGTCCGAGTAGACTGTAAGAACAATGTCGGACCACCACAATGATTATTAGTGTTCAAATGACAACAGCACTGTACTAATATCGCTCTATGAAAAGCTCACTTTTTTTCAAGAAGGTTACCTAGGAAACCATGATGGAAAAAATGAACTTAATTTGTTGGATGGTATGGACAGGACAGGACAGGACAGGTTCCATGAACACACACACACACACACACACACACACACACACACAGAGGCACACATTCACACATTTTCTCACACAAACAAAGACAG
>JAOVYW010002950.1:52230-64730 GCA_025775045.1 Hiodon tergisus | reverse complement strand
TGCGTGCGTGATTGTGTGACTGTATTTTCTGAGTTCATCTATAATGTATCACAGAAAGTGTTTCCAAAACACTGCCTCTCTCGCTGCTGCCCAAGCAAGCGAGTCTCTTGGCATCTGTCCCAATGTGGTCCAGGGCTGCTGAGAGCTGATGACACTGAGGTGAGTGGGGGGGAGGGGGACCAAAGACACTCTGCTCAAATATTGATCAGTCCCCTTTGTTTCCAGCATCTTCAGTTCTCTGTCAGACTCTTATGGAACTCAATCACAACAAAGGAGGAAAGGCCACACAACAAAGAAGAGGGTATAACTTTGTAGTCCCAGCGTTTCCTCTTTTTTGTGCTTTTGGTACAGCCGATGCTCTCTGTATCATTGGGAGATCTGTGGCTGAATCCTCTGACACAAAGACAGCAGTCACCTCCCCCCAACACACACGCACACACGAACACATGCTCACACACACGCACACGCACACACGCACAGGCACACACACACAGGCACACATGCACACGCACGCACACGCGCACACACTTGCACACACACAAGCCTATGATCCCATCTGTATATATCTCTGGATCACAGTTCACAGACAGAACTCAAACACGTCCTTCAGGGACGACCGTGAAATGATGATCAGACCCCAGCTTTGATCATACCCACCCATGGTGCCTGACTTCCTCTCACAGCTTACATAGCCGAGCTTCTTGGCAGTGTTTGTGTGTGTTTTTTTAAATTATTTTTATTATTCCTAATGCGTGATTGTAATTTCCTCCACCCTTCACTCTGGCCCATATCCATGGCTGGGACATGTTGGGCTCACCCCTGCCCGTGTTTGATTCTCCCCTGCTTCATGGCCCAACACTTTGCCAGAGGCACCAAACATGGCCCAACACTCTTCTGGCCCCAAGAGCAGCTGGAAATTGTCAAGACAGACCAAAAACTCCGTGGCTGGAGGCACCGAACACAGCCAACCAAAAGGTTACCTACTTCAGAACATCTCTAAGCTGAAGTATGGAATGACAATTGCAACCTGTTATTAAGTTGCTCAGCTGTCATCCCAAGAGACTTCCACTGCTTGCAATATTATATTTGATCAATTTTACAGCTGGAAACTGACTGGAGCAATCTGGGATACAGCAGCAGTGCCCTTCCTTGGACTGAACCGAAAAATCAAACGGTTACCAAACTTTGACTGCTTCTCATGCTTAGGTAAAAGGTCACTTTGCAAAAAGTTTCAGCAAATAAATGTGATGCGGGGCTAGGCATATACATCTGTGGACTGTCATCAATTTCTTTCCGTGTCAATCAATTTTCCTCCGGCTGAAAGGGCCGGAAGATGGGCTGTCGATTTGACTGATGAAATTTTGTCGCACATTAGTGCCTTTCCAGTCTTCAATAAATAAATGTCAATAGCTGGCTTGTTTATGGATGGACAGCTTTTTTTTTTTTTTACTCAAGCTCTGATGGAAGCCTGTGGTGCGATTTGCATTTTCTTTTTATGACACTTTCTTTTGGCATCGACAATGCACTTACCTTGGAAAAAACACCTTTTAAGGCAGAGAACCTGTAAGTGTAATTATGTTCTTGAAGTTCAAAAAATTGGCATGAGAAGGAGTTTCCACCTATTTCCTATTACTTAAGGAAACATTTAAAAGTTGATTGTGAAAGAGCATTGGGTCAACAGCATGAAGAATAACAATTGTTAAACCTATCCACTTCATGTGAGTAGGCCAAATTTATCTTAAAATCAATTGAAGTAGCTGTCAATCTGTCAATTTTTCTAGCAAATTTCCTGCTTCGAACTTTTCTTTGTTAATGTGTTCAAGTTGACAAGGAGATTGATGTTGTTTGAGAATGTAAATACTGCATTTGTTTAGAAGGTGGATGCGAAGACAAAATGATGAATGAAAAGTTGATGACTGCTACATCCCTCACATGGAGTTTTCCTTGTGGCCAGCTGAACTTTTCAAGAGACTCAGAAAAGGTCTCAGCAGCACTGGTCTAAACCACACAGTGTCTCAGATTCAGATGAAGAAGGATACTTTTTCTCAATCCTCTCTTAAACAAAATGACAGTTTGCATCGTATTGGCAGCGGTTTGTGTTTACATCGAGATTACAGTGAATTCCAAGATGTCGAGAAAAATCATGCATTCTAAAAGGCAGGGTGTCGCTAGCACTGATCGGCGATTGTGTGTTTTGCTAAGCCGTGGAGACAGTCCTAAAAAAGGTGAGCTGTCACAATTTGAGCTGTCTTGTTCTTGACAGTGTGGCTGCCCTAACAGGCATCATTCAGAAAATAAAGCACAAAATGTTGAGGGGCAAAGTGTTATGCATATGGTGTTAATAAGAGTAGAGGGCTTTGAAATTCAAGCCTGGGAGAAATGCTGCACTCAGACCTATGTTGCATGAGAGGACTTCGGCACCACAGCCTGCACAGTGAGTGGCCAGGAAAACTGTTTGGTATCACAAGCATAGAAATACGTGTTTGGTGTAGGATAGTACGGTCAACTGCAGGTCAAAAACTCCGGGAGTGCAAACCGATTCTCCTGAAACCCCCTGGGATTAGATTGTAGGTGATATTTTTTGCCATGTGGTTATTTCTGCCATCAAAAACAAGCCAATCTTGTACTTACCCTTGCAAACAGCGAAAACAATCTTATTTTACTTTTCGGAAAATAGATACTGATAGTTACCCTCCACCACCTAGCGTAATTAAAAACAAATTGCCGGCAATTCACAGGAAACATGGAGTTTATTTTCAAATGGCAAGCAATAAAAATAGATTCAACTGTTGATGTTGCATTCTACTGCTTTATTATGAGATCTGAAGAAATAAACACAGTGGATAACAGATGCAACGCTTTTAAAATAAATCGCCTTCCTAAAACAATAGCATCAGTAAATTTCAACGGCATGCTTTTATATAATGTGGTTTTTATATAGGTTATGTTTTTCCCAACTGTCGATTGTATCTGTGGCGATTTGTGCATCTGTCACGATGAACTTATTAAATTCTCTGACGACTTGATTAAAGTGCGGCTGTAAAAGGCCCAGTGTAGTGAATTACAGATAGATACTGCTGTACGCGCAGGTTTTAAATCAATGAAGGTTTCACCACTCAACGTCTCATGTCCCCTTTGTGTTGCCATTGAATTCTAGCGCCGCTTGGCTCCCAACAAATGAAGAGGCAGCTAGATAAACAGCCCTGGCCACCGATTATCTGCCCTTTAGCTCCTGGCGTGCCCTAATTGATTGGGCAGATACTTCTGAATGAAGCCGTATGTCTTACTCTGATATCGTCTGGGGCCCTGTTTATCGGTTGGTCCAATGCCGAATCACCAAGGGAACAGGCCAAGTCGAACATTTGATGAAGTTGAACATTTTTCCAGTCCAAAAAACACGCAAGTACCACCCTGATACATGCAGCTACCTGACATGGCTTGGGACAGGGCTAGACCAACAGCAATCTTTGCTTTTTATTAACAGACAGATGTTCTATTGCTTTTGTTGATTAGCAATCACTGTTACCCTGCTTTAGTAGCGCTGTGATGGGATACTGTATGCTGGAAACTGTGGGGTACTGTACCCTGTCATCAAGGACTGTGAAGTGTTGCACACGCTGCATTCACTTGTGTCCTCTCTCCATCGCTATCAGTATTGCATTATAAGAATATTGAAAATGTCTGAGAAAGCATGAGTTGATAAGCAGACTTGTCTGACCACGTTCCCCGGGACCTGAAAAAACTCTGCAAATAGTTGCAATCAATTATCCGGACTAAAGTTTAATGTTCCTGTTAGTTCTATATGAGATACACAGAAAATAATTTAATGAGACCCAGTTGTACGTGACATAAGGGTATTAAGCTTTCCGCTTAACAATGCAATCAGCGTGAAAAGCGTACCTATCCAGGTTGTTTTACAAGGCTTTCTGTAAACCAGCCTCGTAATCCACTTCCTGTCTTCGTATTCCACCTATCCACTTCCCAGGTCTTTCATTTTTGTCTGGCTGTTGATTGCTTACAGATGGATTCAACTTCAATTTTGAGTCAGAATCAGATGCATATCTCAAGGGATAACAATAAGGTGTGAACCCCTGGTAACCCTGAAGCAATTGTAGTTAAGACTGTTGTAACATTTGAGCAGAGGGCCCCCACTCAAAATCCCTTGTAAAAAAAACATTCAGATGTACATATAATATGCATATAGATATGTACATATCTACATAGAATTGAAAAACGTTGTTTCCACTGAGGTATTAAAAAGTATTTATGGATTCAGGTGCATTTCTCAACAGGGTGTGTTGTTAGGCTGGTGTACTGTGACAGCAAGAGTTTACCATTCAATATAAGAAAATGCTAATCAGTGTCATATTGAAAGTACTGTAATAGCACAAAACATGGAACAAGATATTTTGAAAATCAGTCAACTTTTTGAATAGTTCTCCGGACATGCTACCCAGTCATTTCTGTGTAAAGCCAGTTCTCTCTTCGGGGTGTACAGACATATCCTGAAACAGCTTAATTACTCACAGTACTGAGAGTAGTTCATACATAATACGACAAATATCTCATTTTAGGCCATTCAGCTCCACCTCATCCTAATGTATTTTCTCCAAAAGAGTCGAACCCACACGTCAATGCACTTCACACCAATTAAGGCTAAATTTGTCATTGTAACAAAGTGAAGCAAGGCACTTATTATCACCTGAGTATGCAACTAATCCACTGAAAGAGTGCCATTTATGGAAAGCAGAGGAGCAGGTTACCAAACAGTGCAAGCAGCTGGCTCTCTCCCTCAGAAATGTGATCACTTCCTCATGGCTTAGCCAATAGCCACTGCTGGTGTTTGATGTGCTGTTGTTATCTTACTGCCACCAAAAATGCTATTCATGGCAATTTATTCTCATTTGTTCAGTTATATTTGCCGATTCAGTACAGTTGACCCAGAAGGCCCATTTCCGAGGGCTCTGCAGACCACAAGCCACTTAAATGTAAGGGTAGCAGCTCACTATACAGAGTGGTTTACCAAACCCCCATGAGCTGCCGAGCTCACAAAGCAAAATGGTGGCCTAGAGGTCTATGGTGTCAGTAGTTTACCTGAGTGACCCACACTAGATTTTTTCTACAGTTTTTGGAGATTACGGTATTATTCATTCCAAACGTAATGCTATTATAAATATTATTTTGCCTCGGAAGCTGTATCTAGCGTGCCACATGCTAATATTTCTCAGTGGAATGAGTAGGCTGTAGGTTGGATTGCTCCAGTTGTCCTTTGTGGAATTATATTTGTGTATGTTCAGATTTCACCCATCAGCCAGTCACTCATCAGTGGCTGCAAACATTGGACTGAAAGTATTAAACATTCCATAATTCCATGTGGTGGAATTGTTTTTCTTTTTTTAGTCAGATCATCAATAAACCACCAATGGTATTAAGATCGAGTCAGTGTGGTGCTGACATTTGGGAATGTCCTACGCATCCACTGGAAATTCTTGAAACTCCCCCACATTTCTCTTCAAGTCGCAACACAAATCAGAGCAAGATGTTTGATGAGATGTGTTGATGTATTAAGGAATGAAATCTTAACCACAGCCATTGGCCAAGTGACAAGCAGAGAGAAGAAAGGAGGGACAATCAGTTTAATTAGATAACTTCCGCACTGCACATGACAAAAGGGCTCTGGGGGAAGTCATCACCATAAGCACCTCTGGCACTGCGTCATAAAACCTTTATGTGCGTCTCTCACTTTCAATCTCTCTGATCCTGGCACCTGCACGAAAGGTCAAAGTTTACTCTGCTGAGGTGATTGGCCAATCGCCACAGCCCTCTCAAAGGATGGGGAATTGGTCTCCAAGGGCATATTTTGGATGACAAGGAGGTGTGAGCCGTTGGAACGGGGTGAGAGCATGTCCAAGAAGAGGAACGAGGAAACGTTGGAGAGCCGGGTATGTTGAAACGACTCCATTGTCTCCTGGTCCCATATTGAACTGCCAACTGGTTACCGACACACTGTCGCGCCTCCTCTCCTTTCTGCGTGAATGTGGGGAAGCGGGAGCTTTGTGGCCGGCCATGCGTCATTTTGGCAGTCTTTCCTAATAATCTCCTGCTCTCCATATGTTCAGCACGTTACCGTAGGGCAGCAGTACCCAGCAGTTCCTGCCAGGGCTGTTTTTGAAAAGTTCTAAATAAAAAGCTTACTACAATGCAAAGTATCTCTAACAGACAGGATTTTATGAAGTCACAGGGGAATGCCTTTGGACTCCGATGTCAAGATTATGTTATCTATACATTGAGAGTAAATTGACTGTTGGAAATGCAGTGACCGGTCACTTATATATGGCTTTGTATATGGACAGTGCCTTCCACATTGATTCATATAGATTTTTTGATTGCTTGCTAAATTGACAGAACAAAAAAGATCAGAAAAGAGTAAGACAATTTGCTTTCCAGAATGTTGTGGGGGGTGGGGGAGACAAAAAATTAAAATGTATATATAAATATATTATTCACACCCCTACAATCAGTACTTTGTACATCAAGCTTTGATACAATAGCAAAATAATTTCCTAGCAAAATAATTCACCCCCCTCCAAAGTACGAATGTTATTGCCTCAGACCTAGCAATTATGACACTTAAATATGAATTAAAATTCTGAGACTGAGAACTACTCAGAATGAATACACGTGTTTTTCCTCCTTCCCCCAAGGAGTGGATTTTCAGAAAAGATTCATTCAGCAAAGCTATAGAGCTTTAAAAACAAATCATCAATTAAATTTTTGAAAGCTAAAACTGAATATATCTTTTAGCACATTCAAGTCAATCATTTAGAAGTGGGCGGTGTATTTTTTTATAACCAGAGACAGCCTAGATCAGACCATGCCTCCAAATTAAGCCACCTCAAAACTGCTTTGGCAACCTTGAAAGAGCTTCAGAGGTCAATTCCTGGGATGAGTAAATTCTTCTTTTTATTTAATTCAGTAAAATTCTGTAAATTTATAACCCTGGAGTCAACAATAACACAGCTGGCCCCTTTGGCAGAGTGGCAAGAAGAAAGCAATTTTTGAGGAAAAAAACATCATATTCTATGTGGGCAAACAAGTGTATGGGATTTTTTTTGGTCAGACGAGACAAAATGTTTACTTTACGGTCTAAAAAAGTGTTGCTTTTGACACATCACTATTCCTAAGGTCATAGTTATGGCTGCATCTTGTATGCTCCTCATCAGCAGGCTCTGGGAAACTTTTCTGAGAATTTTGAGGTTGTAACGAATGGAGAAATGTCCAAGCAAATCCTCAAAGAAAACTGGCTTTAGTCTGCTAACAACCTGAACTGTGAAAACTCACCTTTGAGCAGGATAAATAGCCCACAGCGCAAGGCCAAAGCTACACTGGCTTAAGAATAACAAAATGAATGTCCTTGAGTGGCCCAGTCAAAATCTTGGCTTGAATCCTGTTGAGAATCTACGGCAACTCTTTAAAATTGCCCGACCAACCCAACAGACCTTAAGAAAATTCGCAAAGCAGAATGGGCAGGAATTGCTCCGAGATGGTGTGCAAAGTTTTACAGTTTTTATTGTTAAAATACAATAACTGCTTACATCTTTATATATTTTTTGCAGTTCTTCCTGATATCTAAATTCTTTCACACATAAAAGTGATTATATTGAGCTTATAAGCTTTGATTAAAAATGCTCATTTAAATATAGTTTTAAAATTCCATTTGTAATTCCACAAACGGGAGCATATACAGGATATATAGCCACCACATTCTATACAAAATTAAGAACCACTTGCTGCATTCCTCAGAAATCAAATCTCAGATACTGATAACATCTGTTTGATTTAAACTGTCTTTCCAAAGAACATTTACATACAGCTGTTGCCGAGGTGCTGGACATGTCGGGAGAACATGAAATATTCAATAGTGCTGCACAAACCTTGGCAACAATGCCTTGGGAAATCCCAACTCGAGTTTATTCCTCAAGATGCCTTCCCTGACTGTCTGCCTGTTTGAAAAATATCCCCTCATTAGAGGAGTAAAACCAGGCTTAATATGGGCTCAGAGGAGTATGGCTAAATTTACGCACACATGGATTTATTCACTTCCCAGCTGAGCAAATCCTGACCCGTGACGAGTCTGACCTTTTTTGGTAGCGGAACACAAGGATTCTATTCCGGATGCGAGAGGTTCCATTCCAGCCATAATTCATTATCTAGCAATTTTTCTTTTCAATATCTTGGCCAATCAAATTCCGAATTACCTCATGCAAAATGAGGATGTAGCCATATAAGACTAATTTTTCCTGTTTAGTTTGACTGTCGATTTGATTGCAGTGTGAGTTAAACAGGGCGGAACATTTTTCAAGCATTATTATGCATTGAGGTATATACTGTATAAGATTTTAATGTAAACACAAAGTGATCCATTCAGTTTAAATTACTTTGTTCTTTTATGCAACAAACAAAGCAACTATTTTGGGAATTGTGATATCTTGAATTCGATAGGCGCTGTAAAGTGCTATTTTAGTTGATTTGATGGTCAATCTAATTTTTTTTCTTCTTCAAAATCTACTTTAAATAGTTGTTGATGGAAAGAGTCAATATAATGAAATTTTCAGTCCTATAAAACTTTCAGTCCTAATATTTAATAAAAATAGAGGTTATATAATAAAACTTGTAATCCTAATTCAAATTATTTGCAAATTATAAGAGGCAAAGTGGGATTTTGAAAAGAATACCATAATTGCAATTCATACAATAGATAAAAAGATTTGAGTGGAGGAAACGAGATGAAACATAGGCCAGAGGCAGAAGACAACACAACTGTCTGAAAGGGAGAAATTGTTGTAATCAAAACAAGTTCCTCTGTCCTAAAAACAAGTTCTTACTTCGGCAGCCACTCGACAAACTTTTCAACATTTGCAGGCATCAGCATCAGAGGAGAAAGGCCCGACTTCAAACGCCCTGCCCCGGATACTGCAGAAGGAGGAGAGGTGGAGAGAGGGTTTCCACCTCGGCCTCATGCCGCATGATGAAATGTGTGGTGTGCGGGGAGAGAAAACGATTCATTAGCGGTTCGTTGCGCTTCTGAAGGAGCCAGTTGCTGGGAGCAGGGCTGGGAATGCGTGGCTCATATGGACTTTAGGCTTTGAGCACAACACAGGCAAGGGATGCTTGGAGTGGAGCAAGGCACTAGAAAGGAGCACAATGCTGTGAATGTGACTCAACACTGGCATACTTCAAGCAACTGTGTAACTGGCCTTTTTGATACCTTTGAAAAGTTAATTACTTTGATTCAATATGAACTCTGCGTCAGTTGTTATGCAGAGAGTAAATGGTCAGTAATAAAGTCTTAAAATTAAAATTAAAATTAATTGACTTCAGTCCTGTGCATGATCACAGTGTTCGATCCACGGGAACCTCGCCACGCGGAATGAGAGAACGGGAGCGAGAGAGGTTGTGAGTCCTCATCTATTCTTATTTACATGAGAAACTCTTGTGACTTCTGCTTTACATTAGGGAAACAAGGCCATACATCAGTGAGTACAATTTGCCTGTGGATACCTTTGTGTTTCGCTCGCCGTCTGATGGATGGAGACAGTCAACAGCCCCGACTTGTAGCGCAGCTGAGGTGCAGAGCGAAACAGAGAGAGACAAATTGATAAGGTTATTAAGCCGACGCCACTGATTGTCGTGTTGGTGCAACATACGGGAGTGCTGTAGGAAGGGAGTGGACCCGCACATGCCCCACCCCCACCTCTCGTGTGGTGATGAGTCCCTTTCATTTCACCAGCGGGATAGACTGTTGACAACACCAAACGGCTATCGTAATCCAGCAAATAATCTCTCATGGGAGGAAATGTCATCCACTCCCACAGCATCACCACCACCAACAAGCGCACACTCAGGGCTACCAGCACACACACACAATCCACCTCCAGTTCCTGAAGAGTTCCAGTTCCGTGGCGTAAATCCAGGCTGTCGGCCTTCTGCTAGGAAATTATTCAACAAGTCTACGTTGTATGGCAGGTGGATCATTGCAATGCCAGTGTACCTTGGCAACTTAATGTTTTCTAGCACTCAAGAAGCTGATTAGACAAAAGAAATGAATTGTTTATAAAAGACGTTCGTCTTTGACTTTAAAGCTCATACGTGTGGCTTAGACAGTTTTTTAAAATTAATTAAAATTAAGGCTCTGTACAATGAGTGAGTCATCACTTGTGATAGAAAATTTCTCAAGTCACTAGTGTAAAGCTTACTTAGAGCTGGCTACAAAAATTCCATATATACATTTTTGTTCTTATAATACTATAATACTTATAATACAAAAAAGGCAGAGGCTGCAGATGTAGTTGTTTATCTGTTCTGTGTTGGTGAAAAGAGCTTGCACTCACCAGGGAGCGTTGCTCTGTGCTCAGTCACTCTGTTAACGTCCAGACATGTGACCGTCATATGTCACCACCACCTTCCAGAGAAGCTATGTTTCACCCACCAAAGCCGGAAGACATGCAATCCGTATGGCTTTCAGCTTAAGCTTCTGCCAGAGGAGTAACGTAGAAGCTGATTGTGGTAATTCCCATTGCTTCATAGTCCAGATTATATAATCAGGAGATGCATTACATCTCCCCTGTTTTTATTCTTTGTGTTTTTCCTCCATGTTCACGTGATCTTATAAAATTATCATCCTCACATTTCTTGGCAATAACTGAACAACAGATGACATCTATTTGATTTAATCCATATCTTCTAATAAAGCTTACCACCGGAGGTAATTTATTTAAGATCAGAGAAAAGCTTTATTGAAGTGCCAAGTTATTATTGCTTCATGGTTCTGAAACAAAAAAGATATCAGGTTATTGTGTAGTTTACTGAACACAGAGCAGAGCCCATTGGGCGGGGGGTGGGCTTCAAAATAGAGAGTTTAATAAAACTGGCGATAACATGGAAACATATCGGTATGCAAAACTGAAGATTGATGTGGAGAGAATATTGCTCCATATAGATAACTTCTGGTGGAAAGATATTTATTTATTATCTGTCATGTGTGCCCCCAATTTATTTATTTGTGGTATTTCTTGCACCGACAAACATAATTTCTGCTCTAGGTTGGAATGAATTATTCAATTGACCATGGGCATGGAGATGTCAGCCACCGCTGGTTCCCCCACATGGGATAAAACCCTCCTCTCAGACCTCATGCTGGAGGGAGACGTGCAGGAGTGCCGGACACAGGCAGACAGTCCCCGCACTGGCGTTCCTCGTGCCTGGCTCCACGCCGGTCGGCCTCCTTGCCATTAAGTGGTCATTAAGCGGAAGGAGACGAGCAGGAGTGCCGGACACAGGCAGGCAGTTCTCGTTAACTGGGCATTCCTTCCGAGCGTTTAAACAGTTAAAGGGGTTGTCTGGTTGAGTCCATGGGGCCATGTGGCACATTTTGTAAAGCAGATAATAAGGTGCGGAGGGCTACACAGGTGTCCCACCGGAGTCAACTTCTCACCTGTTCTACTCTGGGGGATAATCGCCAATACCACAGCAGGCATTCAGATGCTTCGCAGTTCCTCCTGGCCTGAGATAATTAATGAGATTATCAACCCCCCCCCCTGATCCCAAGACACCTTAAATGAACGTAATTTTCAGATGGGACCGATCACCATCAGTGGAGCAGGGTAAGGATGGTCGCCTTCAAAATCATTCTGCAAACTGCGCAGTCATTTGAAATGTGCATCCTGCCCTGCATTGGGGAAGTAAATAGTGCCTTTGGCCAATTGTTTTGGCAATTTTATCCCGTAATAGTATATTACAATAAAGACAACATTGCTTTTTGATTGTGCCTTTGGCCTGTGTTACGTATGATGAGGAACTCCAGCTCGTACAGTATTATAGTAATTTTTTCCCATTTGATGTGACCAGAAGTCATGTTACATTAACCAGAGAGACAATTATTGTCAAAACAATGTTGATTTTTATTAAATTAAAGTCCTCCATGGACAACCCTAATTATTCTATCCAAAAACTAGCCAAACCAGTGAACATGTGTGCCCATCCTCAGTGATAAGAAAATAAAAGTAGTCTTCAGTCATTAAAACTGATATCACGTAACTAAAATGTTGAAAGAACTGACGTGAAGAGAACAGGAATAAGCATCAGGTGGCTTCTAAGCGCTAGACATCAGGACTTCGTACAGGCTGATCCTGCAGTGGAAAATTAATCAATCAGTCCATCATGCTTCTGGGCCTCAACAGGTTGTTACATATCAAATTTGGCCAGGGAATTGCAGTAGTTTGGAATTACATCATCTCAATCCTCTGCTCAATCATTAATTCACCCACAGTCGATGAGTTTCTTCTTGACTTTCGTTTGTTTATCTTCACTGTCAAGCTCACATGTTACCCAGAGTAACCGCACACCATATTGTCAGGGAGCCACTGCACAAGCCCTCTTGTTACCTAGAGTAACCGCACACCATATCGCCAGGGAGCCACTGCACAATCTCATGTGTTACC
>JAOVYW010002950.1:19812-50288 GCA_025775045.1 Hiodon tergisus | reverse complement strand
ACACACACACACAGATGAAAATGTGTTTGTGTGTAATTAGTCCTTTTCTAGGTTTTTTTTTTTCCTTTTTGGAATCTAGTCGACCCCCACCACCACACAGAGAGAGTGTGAGGAAGTGTGGTAGTCGACTCCCACCCCCACATGCAGAGAGTGTGAGGAAGTGCGGTAGTCGACCCCCACCACCACACAGAGAGAGTGTGAGGAAGTGTGGTAGTCGACTCCCACCACCACATGCAGAGAGTGTGAGGAAGTGCGGTAGTCGACTCCCACCCTAGTAGCCTTTGAGTCACGCGTCTCTTTTCCAGATTGCAGGCTACACAGCTTGCACTCGATTCAATGGTACTGCAAGCCTGCAGGCGCCAGGAGAATATGTTCGTTAGCCGGTCTGAAGACTATATAACTCTTCTCTTGCTTACAAATTAACTGAAGCATTGTCTAAAATCTTATTGAGGAGCCATTCTGATACACGATTAATCTAAACTCAATTAAATTCACAACTGGGGATTAAAGGGTCTTCAGTCTATGACTCCAGGTTTGCCTAAGTTATTCATTCTGGCAGTATAAATTAAAACCGTGTTCCTGCCACTGTGGCCTTTGTCGTACTGGATCCAAATCTTGTTGATTCGGGTTGAGAATTTCCATCGCATGTACCTTTTCAGTCCAAAGGTTCTTGAATGCCCCCTCAGCAAATATTTTTGCAATGCATTTGTGCAATTTTTTTTTTGTCTGAAACAAGGCAGGATTGATTACATTTGACTTTCTTGGAGTCTTCTGAACCTTCCCATCAGCTTCCTTGTTGTTCTTCGCTGAAAATAAGACACACTGTCAAAAAAAGTATAACCTTCAGGTCGACCTTGTTCTTTCTGTCAAAGGTTTCTGTCTGGAAAACAGAGAAGTAGAATATCTCAAGGACTCTTGTCTCATGAAGACTCCGGGCTCGGCGGTTAGTTGAGTATTGGGTGTCTGCAAATTGTACAGTTCCTTTAAAAAAATAAAAATAAAAACAACCCCAGAGAATGCTTCCATTCCACAGGTTCATGAATAAAAACTACTCTATATTTATACCTTAAATCTCTAGTCAAATCACCCGTTTTTTTGTTTTTTCCTTCTTGAATGACAAATATAATGATATAGTACCCTTTAGCTCGACCAAACCGATAGCAGTCCTGTCACAAGTCACAGTGCAAAATCAATACAGTGGGTGCTGCAAACCGATAGCAGTCCTGTCACAAGTCACAGTGCAAAATCAATACAGTGGGTGCTGACAAATTCAACTCAGACATCTGCCTAGATGCCCATTACCACATCTCTCATGACATGAGCCACAGTGATCCTTTGCAAATGGAAAAAGCCCTCAACATTGTTGTTGTTTTTTTTTTTTGTCATGCGATCTGATTCGGCATGTGTGCATGACACTGATTGTCCTTGCCATATTGTGCCGAGACAAACGTGCTGCGTGTCAGTCCGTAGGGCCCCGCGTGGGGCTCGCCGGCGGTAAACAAACCGTTCGCATCGCCGAGGCTGGAATGCCACACAGAGCCAGAGTTGGAGGAGGTCAACCACAGCCCAACGTCAGTCACGGGTCGAAGGATATGATCTGGTGTGGTCCTGATACCTTCAGTAACTGTGATGGGATATGCCAAAGTTTATGGAAAGAATTCTGTCTTACACCAGCACAGAGATAGACTGCGTTTTTTTCCCCTTCATTTTGAACCTGTATTTGACCTTTTCATACCCGTGTCCGTTTTATTTTTGTTTGTACTACTGCCACCTTCAAATCACTGAAGCCTCATTGTCGCATTGGTGTATGTGACTCAAATAGAAATTAAATGCAAAACTGTTATTATCTTTTTGTTGCCGGGAAGCTGTGTAAATGTTTGATGAGCCCCTCGTCTGAATTTTCTGCAAACCATATGGCTTTGGTTTGAACCCCGCTGCACTCCCTCTTATTATTCATTTGGTCCTTGTCAAGCAGCCACTTTGATTAAACACTTGGTAATTAAAAAATAAAAGGCGACCGGTGGAATTATAACGAGCTGTCATTCTTATTTCCCATCCTGGCGGCATCGGTAAACCTCCAGGTCCTCAACAAGCAACAATACGAAAATCATTCACATGGACACATGAATGGGGCCTTTTTCTAAACAACATCTAATCAGTGCGACCTTGTGTCAACTGACTACTGCGACTGCAGGACTGGCAAGATAAGCTACTTTCTTCTGAGACAGGTTTACATTTTGAGACCTCTGTCACATGTTTTTGATAACCTGAGCATGCCAGGACTCTGGGACTGTTCATCTCTATTTGTCTCCCTTGGACAGGCGGATTTTTCCGAGGGCTGCACTCTGACAACTCTCCATCAGCATCGCAGCCACTGCCGCAGACAGCAACCAGGGCATTGTGGCACGGGTGTGGCAAGGTAGCCATGAATGTCTAAACAGGTTTCAATCATGCCTATTAAAGCCGCCTACCTGAGAAGCGAGTGCACGTCTGTGAATATGTGATCATTAAACTGAGAGAGAGAGAGAGAGAAAGGGAGAGAGGGGAGAGACAGAGAGAGGGACAGAGAGAGAGAGAGAGAGAGAGAGAGAGAGAGAGAGAGAGAGAATGAATGAATGAACGTGAGTCATACCATCGTGTAGTCATCGTGTGTATCATTGTGTTAGTTATTAGAGCTGTGTTTGTGTGCACAGGGTGATACTTTCCTTTTGGGGAGAAGGGAGGAAAGATTAGTAATCCCATGGACAAACTCTCCACACGTAGGTAAGTCGATGTCGAAACAGCCTAGTTTTTCAGTTTTTGGTAAGCCCTTTTTGTTTCTCAGGTAGTATAGCTTAGGGACTCTGTGTTTATTTATTTATTTATTTTCTTGGCCCTTCTCTCCACCTTTAGAGTAGGTTTACTGATACCCTGTATGCATTCTTGTGGTAATATATATTGTAGTATTACTATTGCAACCATTATTATTGTTATAGTTATTATTATATATATAGTTCATTTCTATTAGTTTGGCCCTTTGGGTGCTAGGGGTTTAATAAACCCACTTATAAACTATCAGAAGTATCCGTCCATTTCACTTTATAAACCCACGTGTGTCCTTTACAGCCCACTGCAGTGACAGCGGCCGCTCTGCGAGTCTTCCCCAGTGTCACCTGATCAGGCCGATTGACTGGGGTAGGGAACGTAACAGTAAGTTACTGTAATTCCTCTTGTTAATAATTGTTAATAATTCCAAATAAATATGCCGCAGTATTGTTTTTAACGCAGAATTATAATAACCCAGAGCAATTCTCCAACCAACGCTTACCATGGACATTAATCTTGTAAATTCTGGCATCATTATCGTCTACCTATAGCAGGAGTTTTGTTTGTGGAACATATATAACCTGAGGTGGCTACCAGCAGTCGAAACGGATGAGCATTCTGCAAGCTACGCCTCCGTCACTGTTATTTTGTGATTAGTATGCTGGGTTGTCCTCCCCTTGAGCGGTAAATGGTGAACTCCAGGTTCCTGCCAGTCGCCTCTTGAACTAATTAAAAACTGTCCATTGATGAATTCACTCAGGAATTTTCAAATAAAATTCGGAGCTTGAGACCTCAATATGATGCAAAAATAATTTACCATTTTTCAGTTTCATTTGCTTCTGATTTGCTATCCGACAGCTACCCCAGACCCTTATACACCATATTTTGGAGGGGTGGAATCAGGGGCCTGTGATCTCCTCAGCACCCTAGGCACACCATGTGAGTCTACCTACCTACCCAAGGACCTATGTGTCACCCAGGTCAGTGCAGTGCAATGCCCTAACACACACAAATAGATACACACCATAGAGTGAGATTTGCAATGGGCAACATCTCGTCTTGCAAACCCCCGCCCCGTTCACCGTTTCAGTTTACTCTTACCGCCACCTCTGCAGCTCACAATGCCGGGGTTGCTGGACTTAATTACGGTGTCTGAGAGGCCATTGTCCTGAGGTCTGTTCTTCTCCCCTCTCTAGTGTCAAACTTCAGCCTCCTAAGACCTGGCCTGCCCCCCCCCACTCGAGCCACCTGTTGTCTTTATTTACTAAACAGAAAGAGCTGCAGGTGGCGAGACTGGGACGGAGTCAAAGGTGTCTGCTTCAACACAGACTGTGGGGCTTCTCACTGACCGGCATCTTATTTCAGACAGATAGAAGTGCACAGATAAGGGTCTACCAGTGCCTGGTTTAAATGTCCTCACCCCTACCGTAGCACATGCCTCAGGTGAACTTCCTCCAGGATCGCACACTCCTTGATTCTGGTTGCGCCCGTTCCGCCAAATGCATCTGCCGTATTCTTGCTCAATTTTAAAACTCACACATGCTTCGTTCATTGTTTATAGTGGCCCCCGACTCCCGTCCCGAGTGAGTATTTGTTTGTTTCCCAAATTGTTCTGAACACAATAAAAGGAGGAAACTTGTGTTGGAATGGCACCTCTTTTTCACCATAAATGATGTTGATTTGCTTGTACCACTGCTGTGTTGCAAACATGCTGGTTAAAATTCGCTCTCTCTAAAGCTTAGGCTACATGCAGCAGACAGAGAGTGTCGTTGATGCAACACCGTCTGTGAATGTACTCACAATCAGTACAGATGCTTTAAGCCTTCGTAAAAGATCTTGCCTGGAATGCATGCAATAAGCAGTAGTAACCTATTAGGGTACAGTATTTTCACAATATGTTTGGACTGGATGAACTTCAAAATGGATTTACAGATTCTTTTTACCTATCATATTGTGTAGATTTCCCCTCTATAGCCCCTCTTTACATGTTAATCATCATTAAAATCTTTTTAAAAGATTGGGCACCTGCCCAAAAATATCTTTGCAGGGCCCTGTCTTCATTCCAGAGCTGAACGTCTGAAACGAACAAATGTCCCCAGGGCTGAGAGCCATCGGCAGCCACAGGGAGAAGAATCAATCATCCTGATAAAAAAAGTTAGTTGATCCAGACCTGCTCTATCTCAGGGGAGATCTTGACTGGTCTACACTCCATTCCCTCCGATGCCTCCTGTCCTGTTGAGATCTTTTAAAGATGGTTCTCTTTCTCTGCAAAATACACCTCTCTTGGACAGACAAGTGCAAGCTCAAAAAAAGCTAAAACACTTTATTCACTTCATACTAGAAGAAGACGCACAGAATTTGAGCAGTCCAGCTGTGGATCTCCTTCCTAGCCAATGCAGTGTAACTGTCCTCTGTTGTCACACTTGTGACACTGAAACCAGTGTATACAGGTGGCCGGTAATTATACACTAAAAAAATTATTACAGAAATATGCGCTGTGGTTATCAGAGGGAAGATTAGCCGCGCTTTGATAAGTCCCGTAAAGCAACGATTCAGCAGGATCAGGTCGGTTCTTTGGTTCAGGACACCAGTGGGAAGGGACAGGTGCTCTGCTATTCAGCACAGTGTACTCATTAGTGTGCAAATGCTTGTGCTTCAGGAGTGGACCAGACGCAGGCAAGCCGCACACCCAATTACGGTACTGGTGACACGTAGAGTTCCTGTCTCATCATTAATTCAGGATCTGTCAGTCTCCGCCTCAGTCCCCAGGGAAAGCCTCAATATTTTCTCATGCCACGTTATGCATATTTATTGCCGTTTCCTCCTCACTTTACTAAATGTCACTTTTTTTTCTCCACTGAATGAACTTTCATGTCTGTTTTTATTTCCTCTCCCAACCGTTAAAACGAGTGAATTACAAAATACATTGAATTTATGTTTTTTTATTTATGTCCAAATAAGTCCCCCCCCCCCCTTTGTTTATCAGATTCACACTTAAGTTTTACCTCATGCAAATCTCCTAAGAGACGTGTAGCGTTCGTTATAATTCCCTCTGCTCCCACGCTTCCCTGTGCGCTCTCACCTTTGTGCAGTGGTGAGAGTTACCAAGCAGTTAACAACGTGTGAGTTTAGAGTTATAAAAGCTGTACATGAGAAAAGATCCTGAGTTACTGTAAAACAAATGTATTTATACAGAAAATATTTTACATTTTCAAAAAAGCATCCTTTGTAAAGAAATACTAAGCCGTTACTGAAACAAGCACACACTTGGCTTGGTGAAAGAAGACCAGATGTGCAGAGAAGACAAAAGGTTTTTGTAAAGGAAAAAAT
Organism: Hiodon tergisus; assembly: GCA_025775045.1. Taxonomy (NCBI): domain Eukaryota; kingdom Metazoa; phylum Chordata; class Actinopteri; order Hiodontiformes; family Hiodontidae; genus Hiodon; species Hiodon tergisus. The sequence goes on along the minus strand of JAOVYW010002950.1, from coordinate 44,153 downwards.
GCATTAATCATCCCTTGTTGCAATAGATAAAGTCACATGCAATCTGACCATAGATTTTAATTATTTTTTTGTATCTTACGAAACTCTGCCTGACAAAGAGCCACTGATGAGCAATGCTTTTACTTGCTAATTTGTAGTGTCTTGTTCTAAAGCACAACATGGCTTTAAAGGTCGCACTAACTGAGAAGAAAAATTGGATTGATAATAAAAATAGGCTACAACCCCAAAGTGATGTGAAAAGTATTAATGAGGTCAGCTCCAAGCCAACATGATTCCTCGATGTTCCCCTTGCTATATTTTATTTTATATTTATGACAGAGACCTTTTGCAATATGTCACTCTCCCAAAGCTTACCTCCAGGTCCTTCACTCAAGGTTTGTCCGAGCTGCTTTCTTTATGAGCTGCCCATTGGCTTCTGTGGGGCTTTCTGAGAGGCATCAGGTGGAAAAGGTTGGTTGGTTTCTGGACAGCTGATGGCTGCATCCAGAATCCTGTTCAGTCTCAGAATCTCAGCTACATGGCTTATTGAGGGCTCTGACTTTAGTATTTTCAACAATCCTTCAGCACTCGGATCTCTTTCTGTTTCTCTTTCTCAAGCGTTCAATGAATCTGCTTCTCCTCAGGCCCAAACCCAAAGTTTATTTGCAGTACGGCATTCTTAATCCAGGCTGGTTGAAGCACATAAACCACAGAGCCACATCATGAGTCCACATAATTTGCTCTCACTGGTCCTAAACAGGTTTTACCACTGCATTTCAGCGCCCCCCAGACTCTGCCATCTCATGCAGCTTCAATGACCCTACAGAGGCTGCATACAGGTTTACCTACCCTAAAGTTCAATTGACTGTGATGGAAAAATATGTTTCACCATGTTTCAATTATTAGTATGAGAAAAATGTGTTTACCATCTATAATACAATTATGAGTACATGGAAAAATTATGTATAAATACCGAGAATGCTTGGCAATAATGTTTTACAGCAACTGCAAGAGTGCTTTGAACCACAGGACAGGGTAAGTGGGTCCTTTTTACATGATGTTCTCTCGAAACTCTCCAGTTCACAAGACAGGGATGCAATGACAAGGGGGCGACAGGCTGCAGACACGTTTTGCAGAAATTGTCTTATATTTTGAAAAAGTCTTAATCGAGATAAGGAACAAGGTGTTTCTCTGTTGTCTGATTTATTTACTGTTCTGCCAATGTCAAATAACCAATCTAGAAAGGGGAATGAAATGTAACACATCATTGTTAAACTGTTAGGGTTTGTCTGAAGTAAGAATGCTATAAGAAATGTTGATTTTGTAACTCCTTTGGCTGTTCTTGGGGGACATACAAACGTTTGCTGATGAGCTCAATAAATACCAATTCTGAAAGTCTGAAAGCCTCATCTGGTGGAACTTTGCATTACTCTCAGTACAATTCTCTTTTCAGAAATTTCCACGACCAGCACTTGATGATGAAAAGATGCACGTTACCTGGTATTAATGATATCACAAACATGACTAATAAAATAACAATCTACATGTACAAGATCAAAGAAAGAATGCTCCATGACCAGTTGATAACATTATTTGTCAGTTTATAGAATAACTACAACTTCAATAATTAAATCATTAGTATCAGAGTATGTTGGAGCATCCATCTGGTATACAAAATTGTAGCATACTATGGGGTCCAGAAACGGGCTTTCAGACTGGGATTGGCATATGATAAACTTGGTAGTTATTTAAATAAAACACATGAACGCAATTTGCTATGAAATAAACATTAGTATCAGTGGTGTAGACATTACATTACAGAATGATTGGTGATACACACTTCCACTTCTGTAAGTCGCCTTCCATAGGAGACATAAAGAGACATTATTGTGGAGGAAAACTAACTGGATGTACACTTTTTCTTTTTTTAACATTTCTCTTTTATTACTTTATATTTCCGTTTCCAGAATTTTATTTTTAAATAAGTAATTAATGAATCATGTTTAAATGTTTAAAGATTATTATTGTTTGAATGGACATCTGTTTTGGTCAGGGGTGGGTACAATATAAGAATAGACACATTAATGAAATCAACCAGACCGTTCACTGGAGAGGTGGGGACAAATGTCTTTGTGCTGGACTAATTATTCTTCAGGAATGTATTAAAGATTGCCTTGGATATGAAGGAATAAATCTTTTAAAATTTTTCTTCTATTGTGCCTATAAATCCTTCTCATTTTAGATACAGCGGCAGTCACCCTTGTGAAACGATTCACTTCTATTATTTCCAAGTTTTCCAGAGAGACGCAAAATCAGCTAATGCTGCTTTAACTGGAGGGCCCCATGCCATATTTTGTCTGTTATCAGAGATGGGTTGAAACTACAAATTGGGGTCGTTTCAGTGACACTTCCTTCCTTTGAAAATATGACATTAATATGCATTGCATGTGTAGTGTGGACGCTCCACTTACTACTACGGAGACCACACAAGAGGTGTTGGGACTTGTATCTGGTGTCCTTATAAAATACATATGATGTATTCAGAGGAAGTACAGGAGTAAGAACTTAAAACCACATGGAGCACTTCGCAAAGTTCTTGATACATATCAGAATATACATTAAAGTCGAAGTAGAAGTAACACGCTGTAGTACCGCTGTAGTACCGCTGTAGTACCACTGATATTATTTTGAATGAACTTTTCGTGCTGCAACTTGGTTCTGACCGTCACATGCAAGTTTGTGTAGATGAATGCATTATTATATTACGAAATATTTGCACCATTACATGTAAAATACGTTATTGATTATTTATGCCATATGTCGGAGCATATTCTTTAAAGGCAAACGTTAAATGAAAAGTATCACCAGTTGTTCTCAGAATCGAACAACGCTGAATTAAAATAACTATTCAAATACATATTTAAAATGGAAACAACAGGGTTTATTTGTTTCCACAGCAGATCCCAACAATTATGTGTTCTTTATTTAAACATGGATCCATACAATACCTTACACATACAAGGACCTCATCTGTCTGCATTTTGATTTAATTTACCTTATAATCAAAAGTGTATTAAACAGTAATGTTTAATGAGGAGTTTGATCGGGGCTATCAAGATAGTCTTTTTGAACGGATTTAAAAGCTATTTGGAACTTTATCTTCTGTATGCATTAGAAGAAAAATTATCTCCTTACGAATTCGTCTATTCGTCTATTGCAATTCGTCCGCTCCGATTGTATTAGCTCTCCGGTGATTGAATCCTCAAAGGCAGGATTTACTTTTAATGCCGCAGTGATCATGTGGTAAATGTTTTGTCTTTATGTTGATTGGTTCTACCATATCGTTGAATTTGGTGAGCCATCAGTAGGTTATGTCTGGTTCTTTTCTCTTTATCTTGTGCGCTCTCTGTTGGGGGTTGTCTCCAAGGCATCCACAATTCCAAACCTTTTATCTCATACCGCTTTCTAAAACTAAAATGCATACTAAAAAAACAAGCATAAAAACAGAATTCTTCTTCTTTATTTTGGTGTATGTGTTTGTTAATTTCATTGTCACGTTATAGTTGATTTATTTATTTATTTCATTTTGAAAGAAATATATTAGACCGCCCAATCAAACGTACGTTGGAAATTTGTGGGTTTTTTGTGTATATATATAAGTAAGCAATCATGAATGAAACATTGGTTACTTTCATACGTATTTGTGTTTGAGGTATGAAATTCGCATTATAATGTATTCGTTGGGTATATTTTCTTCCGTGTGATCGAAAAAGGTGTGCCTTGTTGCGCGCTCATGTTATTCCCTGAAGACCTCTGTCAGGTCTGAAACTGAATCACGGCAACGATTTAGGCGCTGGGGTGAAACATGCAAGATCCAAATGTACATGATTTCTTGACGTTTTTACGCCTAGAGCCTCGTTAACTGTATACAAAACATGTACCCCCCCTCCCAATCTCTCGGTGAAATTGAAGAAAAACATACGACTGTAAAATACGGTTCTGTAGAAGGGCAAGCATCTTCCCAACACAACCTCAGAAAGAGTAAACGCATAGATTTTCTTTTGATCCAAGCTATGCTTCTTCAATAAAGAATTGTCCATACTCAGAACTAAAGAAAAAATATCCAACTCCTGGTAGATTCAAGACGACTGATTGTATCATGGGTACATCATCTTCTAAATCAAGCAGCATTAATAACTCGTAAAACGCGACAGAGGAGGGAATTTTCTTTCTTTTCCAAGAACATGCCTGTAGTGTAGGTAGCCATATCAATCGAAGAAGGTCCGCTCCGGCTAATTAACGGACCTAATGTAGGTTTTTTTCGTGACGATACCCCTCTTCGAAGTGACCAAGTACTTGCTGATCTTTGCCTCACAAGCTCGCTGTCAAATCGTATTGCTAAGGCAATCCCATAGTAAAGGGGCGTGTATCTGAATCGCCAGGATAGCAGTCGACTATCTCCAGCGGTAGCTCATACAAAGCTGTGACGCGCAGTTAAAGGTAGAACTTTATTCAATTCTTTAAAAAGAAGCAATGACTATCCTCTTCTCTTTTTTTACCTCCTCCTACCGACCTTTTTGACTGACTGTTCTCTTCACCCGCCCCGTGCTTATCCGAGGTTCGAAGCCATATCTTTCAACAGACTCGTGTTTGATCTGATAGTGGTGGGCTGGCTGTCTCTTCGCTGTAATCCCGAGAAAGCGGCAGCGGAGTCGAGAGCAGCTGTTAGCATTTGTGCGGAACAGCCTCTAAGAGAGAGCTGTCTAACGCCGTTATTTAGAGGGAAAGACTTGTGGAGCCCAAAGTGATTCACCCGTTTGGTAGCAGCAATTGATTCTAGAACGAGTTTCATACAGTGGGGAACAGACCACATTATAGGTTACTGTCCCATCGGGTAAAATCGATAATAGCGAAAACCGCTTAACATCAAAACCGTTGGATGTTCTTTCCTGGATCAACGCAAATCAGGTGATTATTAATATTTTCTTTATATGTAATAAATGAACGCGTGAATGAGGTTAGTGGAGGCTATGTGTCCATATAACTGTATAGAGCATTTTGCGCAAAAGTGTCTGTTCAACGCATTTCATTTAACATTGCTTCATCTGGACCCCATGACACTAATACCACTCAAAATATGTTGATTATTGATAAATCGTTAGTACTTGCACAATTTCACATGCAATACGTTTTTAATCTTTGTAGATTTTGGATATCAGGATTGATTTCTATTAATTTTTAAGCTTTCCATTCATATAAAACTAGTTTCAGTACCAGCGTGCAGTCTTTGCCATTTTTATGTGTGAATGTATTAATAATATATCCTGGTGCAATACCTTGAGGAGATACAGGGGTTCGATGAACTATCTTCACATCAGTCTTATTTCGGGTTTTCATACCTATACAGTTTTCCTGACAATTGATACGCATAAATATCATTCGATCGTTGTAAGGGCTAATGTAGAATACATATATTTTAATTTGTTACGTGTATTAGTTATGCACTGTTACCATTGACAACGAAGTTGTTGTTTTTTTGTTGTCAATAATATACCATTTACTGAAGTAAGCGCGTCTAATAACATATTTGATGACGCAAAAATATACATAAAGGGGGATTATTAACCATGTCTCCCCTGCATACGATACAATGCAAATTACGATTCAGTGCTACAAGGAAGAAGCATATGGTCATATTAGGAATGTAAAAAATGTTCTTTATGGCACACTAGAATGCAGATGCAGCCTATGTATGACACGAGAAATACCTCGGTATTTGTCATAGAGATCTTATAGTCGGTGACCGACCTTGAGCAGTAAGTTTAGTGACATGCGGTAGCAAGTCACAGACCTCTCTCCTCGAACATAGAGAGTGTGCGCCTGTGTCCTGTCACTTTCATTTCTGCTTGCGATCAGTGAGAGCGGGTCCCGCATCTTAAAGCACCAGCGCTTTATTCTCAGCGTTTTAACCGGGGAGGTTATTTCGGTTAATTTTGCCTACTGCAATCAAACCCATCAGTGATCCATCAGCGTTCGGTAATAGCAAGCGGCAAGTGCACTGTCGGAATAAATAAAGTAAAGTAATTTAGAGAAGGCCCGCTTGGTTTAAAGTATAGTAATAGTAACACTACTCGGCAGATGTTTAAAACTGAGGCGAACGCAAGGAACAACGATAGTTTGATTTTATAATCTTGTGATTTTAAAATTAAATTTCCCTAAGTCCTTTTTTTGTATCAGTTTTAGCAGCGAAGGATTACGTCCGCTGGGTCATCATTTCAAGGAGTTTTGAGAAACAGGAGTTGTTTATTTTTTTCCGTTCACTGGCTCAGACTTCTTAACGAGGAAATGGCAACGCCAGCGCCTGGGAGAGGAACAGGAGTGGGACAGAAGAGAGGAAATCAGAGCTAAATGACAGGATGCAAGCAACTTGAGACAAATAAAGTGGCATTTCTACAACGTTAAGACATTCTTTCTCTTGTTTTTCTTTGTTCGATTCAAGAAGAAAGAATTATTATTCAAAGGACCCTTGAGGAGTTTAGTTTCTTTTTCTGATTTTGTTTTTCTTACAAACTCAAGGATGCATTGTGGATTAGTGCTGATCATCTTCACTCTAATCTTCTTCTTTGCAAGAGCTTTCAAAAATGGTAAGTGACCAACCGTTATTCAGGGTATCATTTTAAGGTGTATACATGAAGACCCTCGTTAAAAGCAATACTTAAGTTTAATGGTTCGTTACCGAGTTATCCATAGCCGGGGTTCACTCAATTCTATGAGGAAATTATTTAGTTTATTTTGGACATTCCATTCTTATCATTGCTTTCGTTACACTGAAGAGGTATCGGTAATGTTTTAATTTAAAAATCTTTAAATCTTTAAAACATCTTTAGTCTTTAACTTGTCCACATTGTTAGGCATTATGTAAACATGAAGAAATCATGCCCGCGAACACTCATCGAATGTTATTTTGGATTATGATTCAATAAACTAAAACGAATAGTTAGCAAATGGAAAGCAGAAAAACGGTAGTACGCCGTAAAAAAGTTTGTTCCGTAATACATCCTGGAGTCAGAGTTTCGGATTTTTAGCGAATGTTGTGGATTAAAAGCAGAAGTTAGGCTACTTATAGCGTGACAAAAGTAATGAAAATAACTTGTGTCTCAACATAAAAAAAATGCCAAGTATAAAAACTGAGGCTGAAGTGTATATTTCTTTTTAAACGCTTCGCGGTTTACACTCTTAGTTATGTACGGTTTATGTCTATCGGACTCGCAAAAGTCTAGACTTAAGGCATACTCGTTCGCGGGTCCCTGCTGTCCCCTTCACGGGACTTCAACCTCTCCCCATGCATACAAAAAATAATCTACGCACTCTAAAATATTCACAGTATACTCTAGTTAGGGCTAAAAGGTTCGGCCAATTAAGAGTTGTTCTTCTAATAAACTCGTGGTTCATTAGGGACTTTTAGAATATCGTTTTAGAATGGCCGAAATTTTAAAGAAGAAGCAGAGGTCAGTGTATTAATTACTGACCGGGACTTGAACGAACGTCGGGACTTGATTTTGAATTAAATTTGGAAATAACTTGAGTAAAGAATTTAGTATTTATAAATCGTAATTACACAAAACTAACTGTGAAAAACACAAGGAAAACATTGAGAATTGTATGTTGAACGTTTTTAATATCCATAGCGTATTTGTGTACTTTAGGTTTGCGCTTTATCTGAAGATAAGTGTAAATAAATTCATAAGCAAAATCCCTCATCCTAAAAGGTAGCTAGATAATTAACCGTTTTCCGCATTATAAAACAAATTTCGTTCTTCCACATTACTTGTTATTGTCTGGAACCGTTAAATGTTTCATTTTTTGGTTTTTACTCTGGGTTAAATCTTGAAAAACACGCACGCAAAAAGAAATCGGAATTTGTCCTCCAATTTACTGCAAGTAAAGTTTCAGTAACTGAGACAATTTTCAATAACTAAGTCAAATTTCAGCGAAGTTGAATCATGGCAGTTAAATAAATTAATTGTGATCCTGCTTTTTTATTCCCTAAACCTTTTAACCAATATGAAACCAAAAACAAATCTTGGATTGTTTAAACGTTGTTGTAGTTGCCAAACACGTCTCCTTAAATTTGCGGGTTTTTTGAGAAGTGTTCAACTTAGTATTCAGGTGTATACCTTTAAAATACCTATTCTGAATATGTAAATTAAGAAAGTCTGGTTTGATTGTTTTTTTGTTTTTTCTTGTTTGCAGATAAATGTGGGGATCACGTCAGAATCACTAGCGCTAATTACCTCACTTCGCCTGGTTATCCACTCTCGTATTTTCCATCTCAAAAATGCGTTTGGGTGATACAAGCTCCAGAGCCCTACCAGAGAATTTTAATCAACTTCAACCCCCATTTCGATCTCGAAGATAGAGAATGCAAGTAAGTAGCTTTCTTAATAAGATTTTATGTTAAACTGCGCCATCTGCTGGTATTTACAAATCTTTACATTTCATGTTAATCCAGCGTGATCGGAGACAGAAGTTTGCATCAAAGGACAGTTGCTGTTTCATGATTGCCCTGTTGAATTTTGGTCAAGTATATATGAGTATTATGTTTCTTTTTCACAGATTAATTTACACTGGTAAATCCTAACAGGTCTGTTCCATAGTGATGAGAATTCGGCTGTAGAATTTTATATAAGGGATTGGCCTGTAGGTGTGGCTGGCTAACTACTTATATGTGTTATAAGGGGATAAGATGCTTTCCCAATGCGCCGTGGTCTTGTTAGAGAAAATATATTTCGTAAGCATAGTGCTATAGCTAGTAGCCTATATTACAAGCATTTTTTACAAAAAAAATACCTGTTTCTTTAGACATTGAAAAATTGTTGTTACGGTATTGCACATATTTGTGTATTTGTTGCCTAAGCCTATTCCTCCCTCAAAAAAGGCCCATAGTGCATCCATGATTAGAACATAATCTTCACAGCAACTTTCCACATTCACAAAATACGACACATCTAAACGGTGCTCCTTAATAAGGTCTTTGCCTTTTTACTGCACTCTTAACTATCTGTAATTTATGGCCCTGGTGACTAGTGCTGTCTAGCAGCAAGGAGTCTTTCTCTACTATTGGATCGAATTTCACCAATGAGAGAGTAATAAAAGAAATTGCCAGTCTGATGGGCTTGGGGAGGAAACAATAGTTGTAGATAATCCAAACCATGGTTCATTATCAAAGTAGCTTGAAAGTTTCAGCCAGAACACATGCTATTTGCATGAATTTTCCCAGTATGACTTATTGTCGACGGAATACTGGGTTTTTTATATGGCCATACTTGACTAAATGTTCTTGTTATCTTTGGAAGCAGGCCAAATGCAGGTTGTGCCAGCTGAGTAGCCATGGAATGTAAAACCACAGCTGTATAGAATACACTAACAAACTAACCTGGATAAATATTTCATGTATAATCAACCCTCCACAACCAAATTGACTTAAGTCAAATGCTATTTTATGTAGACCTAAGGCATTATTGGATCCGATTTATGTGGGTTTATACTATCATATATATACTGAAATGGCTTTTCTACTGTATATGGCTGGCTCACTGTTTTAATTTTTCTTGGTCACAATTCAGAGAAAAGTTTTTGAATTGCTGTCCATTGTCTTTCTTGGCATTTTTGAGTTAATTCATTTATGAGACAAGTGAGACCTGTGTAACTCAGTCAGCATAATCTTTGATACAACAAGCAAATGTCTTCTGGAAGCTTGACTTATTAAAGTTCCTGTCATAATGAAAATTGATGATGGTCAGAATTCCTTCCTTATCAGACAGAATGTCTCAGTGTTCTACTAGCAATTTAATTATCAGCAAATGGAACACACATGCTCTATCAGTCTGTGAAACATCGTTTTTACTGACAAACTAAACAAAGGAACACTTAACATCTGTTGTAAAACAAGCACACTAGGAGTATTCCACTGTTGAATATTTTTACCACAGCTAGTCTGTTCAGAAACCATTTTACAGTACTTATAAATTATCTACAAAGTATTTTAAAAATCTAGAATGGGTACTGCTATAGTATGGAGAACATATGGCTTGCTTGTCAGAAGTGAGATTGTTGATAAGACAAATATGTGGACATTTCCTTTCTCGCCATCTCAAATAGTATGAACTGAAATAAGCCTACAATTTGCCAGCAGACAAAATTATAAATGACTTCAATAAGCTGTTTGTACTGTCTAGCTTCAGTTCGATACGCTACCATGTGCAATTTTTACCAGTCTTGTGGAAAGCCTTGTTTACAGACTTAAGTTATATAAATTATGCACTGTTTCCCTTTTCAGACTAAGTCCATTGCAATTGTCCTCGTTTGAGTATGAACCTATTTTCTCTTTGTTTTAGTTTTTTTGGTTTGTTGGATGCATGTTCCACTCACAACATTCACTTAAAGTCATTTAAAACTTTGTGACCTTTTCAAGCACGACTCCAGCATGAAAACACCCTGTGCAACATGTGCTGCAGTTTTTTAAACCCTGTGTCAAAATCAAAGAGGTGCTTTTGACGGCATTGTGAATAATTGATACGTCCAAACTCACTGAGGGAACGCAACTGGATGTATTTTTCTACAAGTCGTTAGACTGTTTCTAAGCACCACAATGCATCAAACGAGGTTAGAGAAGAGGCTGAAACCTGGCGTTGGGGGGGGGAGAACTGAACTGGGGCCGTACTTTCTTGGAAGGGCCTTTTTGTAGGAACTTACTCGCCTTACTTACAATGCGTTTGAAAGTGGACCTTGCCACTTTTATAACCCCTGACGTAAATATGGGGGATATTAACAGTTCCCTTTAGTTCTAAACAATGCTGGAGACCTTTAGAGAGCCTTCTGTTCCCCGCTGGGAGAGTAAACAGCCCCCACTGGGCACCGGGGCATTGTACATCCGGCAGCACGGACATTCCTAGGCTGCAGGAAGTCTTCCTTCACAGACCTCTGTCTGCCAAGTTATCATTTCAACTAACAAACGACAAGGCATTCCCTGTTACTGTTCTGGGAAGGGTACAATATGAGGTATTTAATTAGAGGCTTTTTTTCTGAGAGCAAATGGTGAAGACTTTGGGGAAAAGCAGCCCCGCCCTATGGCCCACACAGACGCACACATTCCAGGTGTTTTACGGCCCATGGCGGCCCAGGTGGGACTGCTGGTGTGAAAATCACAAGCCTGGAGATGAGCAGGTGGGGAGGCTGCTCTGAGAATCGAGCCGAATAGCTTACCCCGGCTCATGGAAGCGTGTCACGCCTGACGCCCCCCCCAGTCATCCCGCTCCAAACAAACTACAGGGCTGTAGACTAACATCAGCGGTCGTAACAGAGAGGATAAAAAAGCACACTGGAGGAACAGGGCCTCTTTGAAGCACAAGCGCGGGTCTTTTTTTCTGCTCATCTCGTGAGTCTGAAACTGATGTAATACATTCAAGACTGAACTAGTTTAGTCAACAAATGGACATCTTTGTTAGATCACTTCACTCACAAAAGAAGTTTGTAGTGTCAGTTTGTGATTTATCTAATTAAAAGCAGTGATGAAGTCACAAAAGCTAATGATTGCCACAATGAATGCGTTAATAGCCAAGCTGTAGAGATTATATGTTAAACAGGTAATGTCTGGAAAACACAATTTGTCAGGCAGCGGTTTAATATGTCATCGGATTATTCAAAGTGTTAGCAAATTGTAAAAGAAAGCTGCCATTGTACTCCTCTGGCCCTGCAGTGGAACCCATCAGAACAGTCTCCCCCAATGATCCAAATTAAGTTTGCTCTGGGCGCTGCGGCGGACACAAACAAAGGAGGGGGAATTTATCAGTCGACGTTTCAGCAGCATTCCCTGATGGGGGCATCTGCTTTGTACTTAGTAAGCGCGGAAATATGCCCACACAAGACAACTGTGTCACAGGACTCTTCTGCCTCCCACCCCACGGGAGTCATGTGAACGAGCTGATCAGGATAAAGTTCAAACTAAGTAGCCTGATTTTGTGTGGCGGGAGAGACCACTGCAGTTGAGGGGTGGGGGGTGGGGGTGGGGGGGTGTTACAACAGAGAGATGTTTGACAGCGTGGGTGGATTTCTCTCTTTTTCTCTCTTTCTCTCTGTCACATGGCAATCCAAGCCCATTGTAGAGTCTGGTCCACGGTGGGGCAGAAGCTAATCTCAGATGCCTCTTTTACCCTGCTCCCCGGCCCAAGCTGGGGTGGGGTGGGGGCCCGAGCTGGGATGGGGTGGGGGCGTGCATATGAAACTCGGCGCTCAGTTATAGTGAAGAGGGAGTTGCCCGGATGTAGCTGGCTTTACATCCGGAAGGGGCCCCTTTAGGCTCCCAGCACCATTAAAGCTTTTAGGTGGTTTAGGCTTCGTCGTGAAGAAAGTTTTTGGGGCTGACTGCATCGGCTCTCAGACAGTTGTAGGCATTACCATCTGTGTAAGAGCAGTTTAAACAGACCAAAAACAATGGAACGCTTTGGCTTGATTCGGCTGATGTCTTGGCACCCTATTCGGTTTCGCTGCAATTCAGATCGACTGCACAAAATTACAACGGAATGCTGAGCTTTGTTCCTTACAAATAAGCTCAATGTCTTTTTTGCTGTTTTTGCTGTTTTTCTACGCAAAGCCTTCACGTATTGAACAGCGCGGCTTCTATTTCAAAAGAGGATTAAAAAAATTAATTAGTTGTGAAGACATTTGATTGAATTCAAAGTATAGGTGGAGTCCGGCGTAGTTTGCTTAATACCCCATCTATCCCTTGTTCACCCTTTTTAATGGTTGTTTCCTGTCAGAGCTGAAATGTGCCGCGTCAGCGTACGTCAGCAATGCTTAGTTTCTTGTAGCACTTTCAAACGTTTGCCAGGATTTATTTGTGTGTGACACTCTGCCCCATGGTAAGCCGGGGAAAGGGGGAGGGATGGGCTTTGGACTGAGTAAGTAAAAATAGTCTGCTTGTGGTCTGACGGTTGTCAGTTTCGCACCTTGGGGAATTCTTCTTCTCACTGCGATTTCTGTGACTAAGGACAATTTCTGGACCCTCTGGCCCGGCCATATTAAAGTTGACAGCAGCCGGGGTCACCGATGCATGGTATGATGTCACTGACCTGGTCGATTCTAACTCGGTTAGAGAAACTTTTTTCCCTACTTTGTCATCCCGGTCAGTCCTGCAGTGGCGTTAGTGTTACCTTGTTAGCGGTAGCAGCGCGTCGCTAGGGAGTCCTCCACTGGTCCGGATGGGATGCCTTATCGTCTTGCCGCTGATGTCCTTCCCATCATGCACCCTACGGAACAGAAAGCCATCTCCTTGGCCATCCCAGGCGCTCTGGAGCGCTAGGTTGCCAGAATGCTACGACAGCAGCTAATGAGGGGCAGGCTCGGTGCCAACTTGGCAGTCTCCGTTGGAGCCGTGGAGCAGGGAGGTCAGCGTGCCCTCCAGAAACTGGCAGGAAGGTGGTCGGTCGGCAGTGCTTTGGACGGCCAGCGGCATGTCGGGGCCTCACCCCACACAATCCCCATCCTCCCCGCTTTGAGCTACACCGCTTTCTGCCGAGAGACCGCTCTCTCCAACAACTTACGTGTAAAAAAAACCCCCGAAAAAATGACGGAACGACCCAGTAGCCCAGGCGTCAGGATTGTCACCAGGAACATCCAGGGCAGGGGAGGTAAGAGTCCTGGCCCGCTGTTTAATACAACGGATGAGCCAGTTCGGGCGGGGTGAGTGGGGTTTGGGGAGAGCCCACATTCCCAGCTCACAACACTATTGAGCCATGGCAAGGCGGTGCAAGGTCCTTGCCGCTACGCCTAATCTGTGCAGTCCCTGAAGAGACGGTCAAGGCATTGATTGAATTACTCCCCACCCCCTCCACCCCTCCTCTCCCTAGTCAACACGGAGCCACATAAAATAATTAGGGTCGGCTGGACGAGAGAGGGAGAGACGGGCTCATTGTCAGACATTTGCCCGACGATGACCCCGAACGGCGCCCCCTGCGGTACTGCTGCTGTTGTCACCCATTATCCAGGGGGATCCGCCCTTCTCCGGAGGGGAAGGATAGTGGAGTGCCACCCCGAAGACTTCACCCCTGGGTGACCCCTCTCCTTCCTCCACGAGCGCAGAGTGAGCAGCTCATTAAACCAGGGTGGGGGTGCACTGCGCTAGAGTAAATACACAGGCCATATGCTCTTCTTGTTGTTGTCTTTGTGCTTTTATTAATATTTTGCTCCGTTGTCACGTAAACAAGAAGCCATTCTCATTTTGATCTGGTCTGCAGTTGCGTACTCCTGTATGCACATGCAGTTAATTTCTATTTGTCTCTCAAGTGGAATTTTTTCTTGTTCTTTTTTTCCCCCGTTTTTTTATTCCTCAGTCTGAAATGGAAACATTGTATCTGTTAATTACACTGTATATCTGTGTAAAACACCATATGGCTTTTTAAACCACTCATATCTGGAAAGGCAAAGCAGGAAGCCTGAACAATAGTCGTAATTGGTCCAGCGGGCTCATGGCTGAGCCAGAAAGCTTTCAAATCACTGTCTCTCCTTCTGCCCTTTGTGTGTTGACACTGGGGAGGGAGGCCAGTCTTCATTAAATAAGCCATCCCCGAGATTACCAATACGGCTTTGTGGAACACACCCCCCACCCCCTCCCCCGCAAAACATTTGTTTGTGTTTTAAGCCCTCTGTCCCCTTTCTCTCACCTGTGCTACCTCTTACCACGGTAACGGAGCTTCATATCCAGAGAGGAGTCAGGGCCTAAGAGGAGTCCTCTTCCTCCGTAATCGCCTCCTGCTCAAATGTCAAGGTGGGACAAATGGGAGCCATTTTCTCTGTAGGAAATGGAGTCTAATGGTTAGATCTGGGGGTCCTTTTTTTGGGTCTATTATCGAGTCTCAAAGAAATTGCTCTATTAATTTCCAGATGTCCAAAGAAAAGAAAATAAAGGGGCTTTTTTCTGTACTTTGACCAGAGGAGTAAACTTACACAGAAGCACTATTTAGGAAATCCCTCCATTTAAAATAAATAGTCTCTTTAAGGGCTGGTGTCTGACCACATATCTGGAATGTGTATGTATTTTATGGTGTTTCTGTGTAAAAAATAAATAGTTTTCCTTTTAAGTAGCCAATGGTCATTCTTTACAGGCCATGTCTGTTCTCAAATTACTTTTTTATCTAGCACTCCAGGGCTGTTAGCAATAACAGGATGCATAATCCAAAGAGTTCTTTCTCGACCCCTCCCCCCACCCTCCCAGTTTCAAAACATATCTATTGATTGCATTGAATGCTTGAGGGTAAAAACAAGATTTGCCAATGATTGGAAAGAAAACACAATGAACATTCCTTGTACCCGTAAGGTAGTCACAACAGTAGTGTTGCTAAAACATAGACGCCCCAAAGGTGGTCGACAGCACTGAAGCACGTGAGGACTCTTTGTCGCCGCTGATCATTTATTTTGTTGCTTTGTTCCCCTGGTTCTCTGTGCGGTTTTCTACTTCGCCATGGGCGGCGCCATGACCAGCCACCAAAAACTGAGTCAAAATTTCTCTGGACTGTTTTGGACCTGGGGGCTTTCCGCAGAGGACAAAAAAGGTCAAACTGGCCAAACAGGTGTGAGCTCGAGCAGGTGAAACAAATCATAGGCCGGCGGAGAGACCCAGATGGCTTGAAGGCAGTGGGGCTCTTTGTCGGGCTCTCCTCATGCTTTCTGGCCTGCTACAGATTTTTTCTCCATGACTGTGATGCTGAGGAAGGTGGACCGCAGCAATCGGACCAGAGGCCACTTCTGTCCCATTGTATTCTCAAAGGGCGAGACGCCCCCATTTGATCTAAAAACTTCTTTCAGATCGCAAGTTGGTCGACAGCATGATTAGAAAGCTAATGGAATAAGCTGTGTGACTCCATCAGCACTAATGATAATTGCGTACTACGCCGGGCTGGTTAAATGCTTCCAGCTGAGGCAGCAACACCCAAAGAAACGGGTTGCAGCTGCGACGGGGCAGAGCAAGGGCGGGTGGGGTGGGGTGGGGTGGGCGTCGCGTGGCACGTGGACTCACGGGGCAGCATCAGCTTTCCTGCTGCGGCCAACACTAACGCGGTCAGGGGCTGGAAAGTACTACATAACCCAGGCTGGACGTCGGGCTCACATCCTCCTACTGAGCCTAGACGCACGTTTTGGGCTACCGGTTCGCCGACCGACTGAGGTCCAGGGGCCGATTCTACAGGGTAATAACTGTCAGACACATCATTGTACGCTCCCATTCCATGACACATTCAGGCTTATTCCACCTTGTCTGTCCTGATAGCGGACGAGGGGTAATTGCCGACCTGAGCAGGGCTGCGGGGTTTAGAGATTTTTGGAGGGGGGTTAATTAAAGTCACATGTGGAATGAAAGAACCGTATACTCATCAATGTGGCTCGCACCCTCTGGGCAGCCAAATGGAGATATGTCTTCCTGGCACTTTTGATCTGAGTTAACTGTTTAGCGCTTTGTAAGGTTTTTGTGTTTTTTTTGTCGTGGAACTTGCGACAGCCGACAGCAGCTGTTTAGTGAGAGTTTGCCCGGGCCTCAGGTACCTGTCTTGGAACTTTTTTGTTTTGGCCTCTCCGTTGGCTTGTGTGTGTTTAACCCTGACATGCTCAGCAGTGGTGGGAGGCACACTGCTGGTTTCAGAGGCAGGCCTGAGAAAAGAAAAGCTGGGAAATCCTGCCCTGAAAGAAGCTTGTTTTAGACCTCTGCTAACACAAATGCAAGGGCGCAGGTGATTTTCATCTGGTGCCTAAAATACTGCTTTAAATACTGTTTTGCGCACGTGTTCTGTGTGGGGTTTCTTTAAGTGGAGTTTTAACGTTTCACAAAGGGGTCTTTACATTTTACATTTCATTCACTTAGCAAGAGCTATCATCCAGGATCTAGTAACAGCAAGGGCATACAGTCAAGAAGGCAGGTACAATGTTAGGTTCAATAATATCAAAATCATATCATGAGTATAATATTTACATGATTACTTTTCTGGTGGACAGTCGTTGTCAACCAAGAAGCGTTCTAAAGTCACTATAAACTATGATCTCTGTGGCCATTTCGATGTGATAAGAATTATGTTCCTTTCTAATACAGCTGGATGACCTATAACCTCCATTTCCCAACAAAAAAACACTTCTCTGACCTTTACCTAAAGCAGTCAAGCAAAGGTCATGAGAAATTCAATTCTTGTGTTTTGTTTCAAATTTCCCCATTGGATTGATTTCCCATTTCCCCCCATTATCGTTCCGGAGCTGGCTTCAGCCTCAACATGCCCGGGCCCCTAGATGGCCCACAGTAATCTTCAGAGCAGTGGGATTAATGCCACTTCTTCTATGGGGCCCTGTGTGTCACAGGACGGCCATTAGAAAAGCAGGCCACCCAAAGAGAGAGAGAGGAACCAGGCACCAGGAGCTGTGGACGGCCCACTGTGCTTTGCACTGGCTGCAAACAAACCTCTGCTGGAGAGAACCGTGGGGTGCGGTCCCTTCCCCGACCCCTAGGGGGTTACCCCAGCATTTACCCCCAGAGGAGAAGCAGAGCACTCATTAGCAGTTACGACGCTTATTAAATACCATGAGCAGGATTAACCTCCAGGTGTTTGACAGAATGGATTAGCAATGAATTTATACACCGACGGGCAACTGGCGAACCGGGAGTCTTTTTAACATGCAGACCATGGTGGTGGGGAGGTAAAGACCACAAACGATCCCCTAACGCCTTCCAGTGGATAAGGGCTCTCTTAAAAATACTCTCCACACGGACCTCCCCAACACTACCAGAGGTTGTGAGGACAGAGAGAAGAAGTGCAGAAGTACCCTGTCAAAAGGGGGGATTCTCTATGTCACGTTTTTCTCGCCATCTGCATTGCTGTTATATATGCTAATACATATCATGTATCAGACATGAGTTGACAGTAATCCGGAAAGGGGGCAACAGGCTACCCAGCGTGGCTCCAGAAAAGGATGAAAAAACCCAAAAGAAACTTTTACGTGACCGCCGTTGAAAAGCAGTTCTGTGTGAACTGACAGTGTTTGTGCAGGATGGCACCACTGTTGCAACAGCTGGCCCCTGACGGAAGAGTGCCGTGTCCGAGGAAAACATTCCAAAGCAAACACTGTGAGGTCACGGTGAGAACCACTGCCCCTGACCACTGCCTGATTAAATGGGTTCTAGTGCATTGAAAGGAGCTGTCTACGAGGCTCTGACTCTTTCAGCTGGCGGGGGGAGCATGAAATATGGCTAGCGATGGATCGACCTTCCAAATTCCCCTGACCAGCACAAGTCCATCAGTGTCAGTCCGACGAACTAGAGGAAGTCAGTGGGGAGGAGGGGTGGGGGTGATACTGAGCCGTGAGTGATGAGGTGACATCACTTCCAATAAAAGGAGCCACGGCCCCAGGGTGAAGTCATCCCTGCGTGACGTGCTCTCCAGAGGCCTGATTTTCACCAGCATGAGGTGGGCTCCCCACTTGCGCCCGGCCAGGCTCTCCATTTAAGCAATCCCCCGTCATCCCCTAACAACCCTGTAAACCCAGAGGGGCTTCCTCTCTCCCGCTTGGTTAACATTTCACAAACGACTCTTTTAATCCGGAACAGGTTTGGGCAACCATAATAACAGTGTGTGTGTGTGGGGGGGGGGGGGGGTGTAAGATACATGCAGAGGCAAGTTCTTGCCACGGGTGTTAGGGTTCTTTGCCCACCTCCCCTATTTGACGCCCATATCAAAACTGAAGAGAAGAGATTTTCAAAATTTAAAGCCACCTATTTCGTTAAGAAAGCCAATTTATCTGGTAAGCTGGTTAGCTGGTATTAGCTTTGTGTTTCTTTTTTTATTGCACACGAGTAATTAGGGACTGAGAGTGTGAAATATATTAAATAATCGCGCCTATGTGCCCCTCCTGGTACTTGCTGGTTAATAAATGTTGTGGTTGATTGAATGCCATGGAAACACAGGCACATGCGGGATCAGTGTTATAGCACCGATTCAGCTCTGACTGTACTGCCCCTACAGGCCTTGACTGTACAACTGCTACAGTTAGACCCAGCTGTTTGGATTGTCATGTAAGACCGATTATCGGGGTGTGACCCGTCAAGATTGTAATCTTATCTGTATCTTACGGCGGATCGTGTCCACACGCGTTGGTGTTTTGGCGCACGTTAGGTGACTGACTAACGCCGACCTTCCCGCCCACCAGGTACGACTACGTGGAAGTCCGCGACGGCGTAGACGAGAACGGACAGTTGGTGGGGAAGTACTGTGGCAAGATTGCGCCCTCCCCCTTCGTCTCCTCTGGTAACCAGCTGTACATCAAGTTTGTGTCGGACTACGAGACTCACGGGGCTGGCTTCTCCATCCGCTACGAGGTCTTCAAGACAGGTCAGTGGCGAGAGGGGCTGTATTACTGATGTTTTCACTGCAATGGAATTGCACCAAATCACGTAAACACAGTTTAGATCTAAAGCAATGAAAATGCAGGTGATTTAGACACGTATTAAATGGCACTCATTAATTAATGGTACTCTTTAATGGTAATTTAGTGTTTGTTTGTTTTTGTTTTTCTTATTGCAAAAATGACTTGCCCTGAAATGATTTTTCGGTTTTACTGTAATGTTGCGGCAGGCCTGGGTCGCTCAAGCTAATGTAGAATTGACACGCACTAACTGCAATGATATTAGGATAGGTGTTTTCCATTAGTTCACCAGTATTAAACCCAAATGTACCGATATAAATAGCCAATGCTTAATAAGCCCAGGAGAGGAAGGAGCGGGAAACTCTCTATTGTGCGAGCCGAGGAGAGAGTAGCAGACGGTGTAGGGGGAGTTGCCTGGGACAATTGAGGAACTGAACTCACAACCAGAAGGTTGCCTACTCAAATCCCAGCACTGCCGCTGTGCCCTTGAGCAAGCTACATATAACTCTCTTATATAAAAGTTTGACCCGATAGGCTGCACCTCTCCAGTATCGTTCTTCTGCCATCCGAGACAGAGGTGCAAGGAGACTCCATCGCCATCAATTCACTTTTCACCTAGTGTCTCAGCGTGACCCAGTGGTTAGATGTATGGTCTTGCATCGCTGTGAGGTGTGTGTTTAGTGGGGGTGGAGTTACCCGCCCCCAGCTCTGCTGTCAAGTTAAACACCCTCCTAACATTCCACTGTAATGGCTAAACACCTCCCTGTACATTTTTATCATAATTTGCGATTTTGCTATCTCGTCCACTTTGGATCCCAGAGCAATAAGAGAAGAGGGAGTGTGCGATGAGTATAGAGTGCCTCTCCATGTTAACGGACGAGCAAAAACACGGCCTCCACCAACCGTTGCGACCAGCCAGCTCCAATCCCCGAGGGACGCTGCACCACAAGTTTCAGAGTCACTTCTCCATTAGAAGAGATTTCCGTTCCAGATAACAACTTTAAACCAATTAAAACCACCCAGAGGCGAGGTGTGGTGATAGGTAGCAAACGCTGCAGAACTCGAGGGCTAGAGCCAGCCACCCCTGGTCTAGGGAATTTACCAAGCATACTAGAGGATATGTTTTCAATCTATGTAAACTACAGGATATTATTGATATTGGAACCATAAGAAATAGGTTGCGGAGTGTTTATTTTATATCTGGGAATCCCATATAGCACACAGAACATGAAGCTAAATTTCAGTATGTTTCCCTTTTGCTATCTTCTATTTGTGCATTGTTACTATCCCACTTGCACACACATACACACACACACACATACGGTCAGTGTGTCACCTGAGGACTTGGTCAGGGAGATAGCAGCCAGGAAACCATGGGCATTTCTAATTGGGAGAAAACAAGTTAGGCTTAGCATTTTTCCCACTGCTTTCAAATGACTAGGCCTTTTTTTCCATCTTTTTTCGGGAATCTTAATTAGCCAGGCAATTTATTTTATGGGCAGCAAATTGCCAGCCTCGCATCACTGACCTAACAGTGAACTAGAGTACAAGTGGAATATATGAGCTGGGAGCTACGGTGATTATGACACGTTCAGCTTGTGTGTATAATGGCAAAATTATATAATATTTGATTGCATAGCCAATACAGCATAGAATTTTACCATTACAGCTGGATATTAATTAAAGAAATCCGGGATTCAAAAGAACATCCTTCTGATTGCTGGCCTTAACCACTTATCCACACAGCTTCGAAGCCACACATCCAGACCCATATTTCTGGGGGGGGGGGGGGGGGGGGGGGGGGGGGGGGGGGGGGGGGGTGGAGTCTGCCCCCCTCTCAACAGTCGCTTTGGCTTCAGTCCCGGCTCACCAGACATCCATCAGGAGGAGCCACTCCACAGGCAGGCGCTGACGCGACGCAGGTCAGCTGCGCCGCCCCAGGGTGCCCAAGGTAACGTGTCTGAGCCCCGTTCACCTCGAAATAGGCTCGCTCGGCACGCATCGCAGGCAAGGAGAAATTTAAAAATAAAAAAATAAAAAAATAAAAACTTAAAAAGCAATGAAGGAAACTTCCTGAGGTGCGGGATACCAGAAACGCCACAGGTGTTCAAACGGGGTGGGCCTCAAGTTCCCCTCAAACACACTGCACTCCTCAGAGCGAGGTTCCCGTCGCTAATCGTAGCATTTGAACGTGCAGATTGTCATCACGGAATAACATCAGTCATGCAGACGGATTCATTAGAACGCAGGGGACCAACAGAGCAGCGGTCCAGGTTTTAGACAAGCCTTCAGCCAGGGCTACAGCAGAACTGCAGATGGTGGAAACAAATGGCCAGCGCGTTATGAGTCATCCGCATGTCATCAGAACTCGGGTCCCCACACCGCGGCTCTGAGCCAGGTCTCGGGTCAGCTGATCCCTGAGAGCGGGTGTAATTGAAACCACAGGCCAGCGATCGGTATGCCTGGACATGAGCTTACACCCAAAACATTGTTCGGCTTAGACACGTTTCTCAGCGTGTGTGTGAAACAGCACAGTGCCCGTGCAGATGCTCCATGACAGCGGGGCAAAAACATGAGCAGAACGGGGTTTAGGGGACCCCCCGAGTCGACCGTGGACTGCTGCGGAGGCCTCATCGCGGTCGACCGTGCGACCGACGCTATGCAGCCGCCCCTCCGCGGCGCCCCAATGTGTGCATCTGGAGCGGGGGAGGGAGACCAGGAAAGGTCAGCAAAGGGCAGGCTGATGGAACAAAGACGCCATTTCTCACCCTGAACTGCCACAGCGGTGGACAAGGGATTGAACCCAGGGCTGCGGAGACCAGACACAGCGGAACCGGCCCTGAAAGCACCCATCAGACACCTTTTTAACGCAGATCCAACAGACTCGGTGGCGATAATGCGGAAATGCTCCTCTCTGTGAGGATGAGGGAATTTAACCGGGGGAAATTAACCATACAACTCCTCATTTAAATTCCATTAAAACCGGGCAGAATTTCAACAGCAGTTCACAATCCGACGTACACTATTCGCAACATTCTCATCTGTTTTTACAGAAAGACACTAAACGGTAACATAATAATGCATTACGTTACTAACATTTTTTTTATGTCCTGTTAAGTCTTTAGAAATTGGCTTCAAAATGTATAGTAGCCTATTTGCTTTGTTTTTCATTAATTCAAAGTCAGGTAATCGTTTTAAGATATAAAAATCTTAAACATTTTGTTGTCAGCTAATGTTTTGTGTCAACTCTACGGGGAAACGGGTGGAGAGATTATCTATTGTACATAAACCACAGCGAAAATCATCAACGCTGTTAGCGGGTTTCTGCAGGACTTGCACGGGTACCAAACTTTAAAAAAATTTTAAAAATAGTATCGATATCGGCAATGAAAATTCACATTGTGCAACCGTAAACAGGATCACCTCAACTTCAAATGGTTAAAAAAATGGAGGCCCATATTTTCCTACACAGACTTCCAAGTCACCCTACTGATCGCAGGAAGAGATGTGAAACACACTGCTCAATTCTGCTTGGTGTCATCGGCCAGTTTTAAAGATTTCCTCCAGAGTAAACATTTTTCCATTCTTTGAGACTGTACTTCATGGCCAGAAGTATTCACAAGTTTATGCTCTTATTTAGCACTTAACAGAACAGCTTTAAAAAGGTGTTTAACACGGAACCGTTTAACACAGCCGCCAACACGGAACCGTTTAACACAGGTGCCTACAGACAGACACAAAATGATTCATTTGAGACACTGCCATTCTCATGGTCTAATTTATCCCAGTTTGAAACATTTTTGTATTCCCAAGCAATTTATTTGCATGGCTAAATATTTACTGTGAGGCAAACGGCTGTATATTTATCTTATTTAAATTCTAACCAGACTCCAGGCAACCGTTTCAAAAGAAGAATAAGCACATGCACATTTGAAAGAAAAAAAGAAAAGAAAAAATTTTACTAGAAAAACTAGACAAAGAATGTCAAGAATGACAGGAAAATTAAAGCTCCGTTTCGGGTCCTGGGTCCACCAGGAAACCAAACTCACAATCACAACCCACCTTCGGAGTAATAACTGGGTATTAGTACAAGGCGGAAGCGACCGTTCACCAGTACGGAGCGTTTCTTTTGAGAGCCGTACCTACGACGTCTCGCCCCACCACGACACTCTCAAAAACACCCACAGACTCCCCAAAGCTTCACCCCAAAGCGAGGGCGGCCGGCCGGTCAGACGTCCCACATTCTGGATAACGGAATTAAACTCAAACAAGCTCTTTTTGGACGCACGTTTCGGCTCCCTAACTTTTTAAACAGCAAGGAGCCGTGGGCGGCGTATGGATCCAATTAAGCCCCGATTGGGAAAAGGCAACAGACGTCGCCATTTAAACGCAACCCTCCCTCGCACTGCCAACCGAAGCAGAGCTGCACCGCAAAAGAGAGGGAGAGAGCATCATTATTTGAAATCTATTTTCAGAAGGCAGTCGTTTCGTTATTAGAAGTCTCAGATTGAAAACAAGTTCTATACCAGCGAACGGCATCTCGTTTTCATGAACGGTAAACAGTAAAAGGGCATCGGCTTAAAAAAATAAAACTTCACTAAGTGGATAGAGATGTTCTGTTTAGGTAGAAAACTGAAACTAACACAGTATGTGTGCTTTTTTACTGTATAAACCTTACTTTCAACCATCATGCACCATAAAGCCCAAATGTTTGTCTAGCCATCTATTTTAAAACTGGTACACAAATCCGTTCTTGGGGAACAATCTTAAGAGTGAACTGAATAGTGAGCACTGCCGATTTAGCCCGGGGCAAACGGAGCTTTAACATGCTCGACGGCCCAGTCAAAGGGAGCAAGCATTAACCACACGGCCGGATGTCAACGCCCTCCTTCCCCACCAAGCCACGCAGA
>JAOVYW010002950.1:8041-18359 GCA_025775045.1 Hiodon tergisus | reverse complement strand
CGGTAGCGACAGGACGGACGGACGGACGGGCGATAACCCCACTGAACAGTCCCGGCTGATGAGCGGTAGCGACAGGACGGACGGACGGACGGACGGGCGATAACCCCACTGAGCAGTCCCGGCTGATGAGCGGTAGCGACAGGATGGACGGACGGGCGATAACCCCACTGAGCAGTCCCGGCTGATGAGCGGTAGCGACAGGACGGACGGACGGACGGGCGATAACCCCACTGAACAGTCCCGGCTGATGAGCGGTAGCGACAGGAAGGGCTGGCTCAGGGATTGCTGGGCGGAAACAATCCGGAATTGATCTGCTGACACCGAGCTCAAACCGCATGAGGCTGTCATGTTTAAAAGGAGAAACAGCCTTTTTTTTTAAACTCATCGTCAAGACAACTCCCTGGTGGGAAAACCTGACCGACTTTATCTTGTACAACCGCAGAAAGGTCACCAAACGATAGCCATTTCCGGGAGAGCTATTTGGGCAAATTCCTAACGCACCGTGACCGTATTAAACGGCAAGACCACATCTTACTGCCTGATGAGAAGCGCAGTCTTGTCCCACCGATTAAACTAGTGTGCAAGCAAAACATGCAAGCCTACTAGACAGCTGATGCAAAGGAAACAAAACACTGCTTGGCCGCTTCCAGATGTCCTAGTAACTGAATTATGCTCGCATCAAATCCAGTTTTAAAGTCAGGATAAAACTAAGGTACCAGAAGGGCCTTGAAACAGAAATTCAAAAACATAGCATCAACTTTGCCTTCTGTACAAGCTTTGAGGGATTACAAGACGTGCGGTAAGCGCTATGTATGAGAACCGGCTCTGCTTTAGTTTGCCTGCTTTGTGGGGATGGATGCATGATGCAGACCCACAGGTAGTGGGAACAGTTGCTTGGATACCGTCGCCTGGGACAAAAACACTAGGGCAGCGTACTTAATGCAACGTCTACACTGAACAGGCCCAGAGACACAGGAAGGCACTCTGAGCGGACCGCTACTGCCGCTCAGAGTGCGACGAAGCGGAGACAGTCCAGTCCCAGCTTGAGAGTCGAGTATCCTACCAGGGGGGAAAAAATGTGATGAAAGAGAAAGCCCGCCTCCTCCCCTTACAGAGCGGCGCTGATGTGGCGGGGCACCTGCATGCCCTCCCCGTCCCGTCCCGCCCCGACGCAGCTGTCGGGGGCAAGTGTCGACAGAAAGGACGGATCCCAGTCTCGGAAAACAAAGGCTCCAGATCCCAACTTTCACAGCCCCGTTTTCTCATGCGTTACGTCATTCCCACTCAATAAAACAAAATATATTGCGCTGTGGTATTCTTTATCCTGAGGCGTTAAATAAAAGCATGGCCATACAAACCTGTTTATAGTGGGGGGATAATCTCATATCCAACAGAATCTCACACAGCCTGCCTGAGGTTCTCCACTACCCCTGGACCTCTCCTAGACTAATAAAGTGCTCAGATCTGGGCCAGGATCTTCATAAACGAATGACCCTTTAACATTGAGATTTTCTACACTTTTCAGTCAAAGGAATTATGAAATGAGTTGATGACCCTACATCTCAACCTCCAAGGGCTTCATTTAATGAAATCCCTCGCTCCCGGTGTTCGGCTAAACGACCGTCTAAATCACAAGCAATTTAACTTCTCCATTTAAAATGGGACAGGACGCAAACGAATCGTAGGTGCCGCGTTTGTCAGGGCATCCGTTTCGACAGGCCCGGCCGCCTCGATTTTTGTTTAACCCTTTCCGGTGAGAATGGGTTGTGCTACCGACGAAGCGGCAGAGAGACGACGGAAAATTAGCACGGGTGTATCGATGGACCTTAGCAGATGAGCCAACCAAAGTCCCCCAAAGATGGTGCGGACACTTGCCCCGCGAGCTGGAATGGGCCGATTGGGACCAGGAGCACGGCCTGGGGTGGGTGAAATCAGCAGGGCGTCTCCCGGCTCGACACCACAGTGCGGGCCGTGTAGCCCACAGGGTGTAAAAGAGGCGGGTGACCCGAAGGAGACTAGGATTGGAGGAGACCAGCGGCGCTTCCTCGGCCAGCTCGTGTCAGGTGGTGGGAGTCATAGCGACGAGCCGAGATGCACTAGCTGTTAGCAATCGCGGATTCAAAATCATTAAAAAAAAATTTGTCGATTCCAAAAATATATAAATACATTCCTATATTAAAAAACCCACACAGAGGCGGCTCAGGTCGCCTGCCAGAAACCTCTCCCCTCAAAACAGCGTCGTTACCCTCAACTCTCCACTGTTTGGGTTTCAGTCCAACTCATTGCTATTCCATGCAGAAAGAAGGCAGTGAAATCGGGCAGGCCGTCCGAGAAGTCCTTAGTTTACCACTCTCCCAGGACCCACCAAAACTGTGCCAATTTCCTGCGAAAAAGGGCGTACTGGCGTATATTTATACGTGTCAGTGGGGGGTGAATTAGTGATATACGTTACTTTGTCTAGTAAAATATAATAATGTAATGAAATTAATAACAGGGACGGAAATAGTTATAGGTAACGCATTTATATAAATCATACTCATGTTCTAGCATAACTAAAAGAACAACCAAAAAATATCAGTAACTTAATCTACTTCGCAGAGCCAAACCCAGGTAACAGCTTGCCATACAAACGAAAAGTAATATGCGGCTCAGGGATTGAAATGAATTGAATACAAAAAAACAAGCTACCAGAAGGTAACGTCACCCATCACAATATCACAAAACGATTGCCCTTAGGGGACGATAGCAAGCGCACCCCTGAAGCTGACACTGCCCAGACAGACACTGCCCCAAAGATTCCCACGCAAACTAAACCCACTTTGACAAAAAGCATCGCCACTGGCAACAGGCAGTCTAGGGGAAAAAACCTCCCCCACTAAAATCAACAAAGCTGACATTTCATCTAATCCAACAAGTTGACAGGAATTGATTTATCCAGACAGAAAAAAAATTAGCAAAAACGGGGTTATAGGGCAATCGGATTATGAAAATCAGACATCTTTAAATGCAAACGCGACAGGCAAATGAGCATGACAAATCCATGCAACACTTCGACGAAATTAATCAGAAAGATTTTTTTTTTATTTTTTTTAAAGCGTGTCTCCATCAATTAAACTGAAAGGTCAGGGCGACCTTGCCTTGGTGCATCAGTGAAATGATAGAAGTTAATATTTCAGAGGATAAAAATCGCATTACAAAGGTAAACGGGCTCAAACAGCTACTGCACTGACTGTGGTAGGAAAACTACTACAGCAAATGGTACCCCTAAAACCCCTTGCCGATCTCCGGCTTGGCGCTGCCGTCAGCAGTAGTTCGAAGGCTCTTCCCTGCGTCTGTCACAGCGCGGCGATCCGATGCCGACGGAGACGTCCCCGGATGGGCGCGTGGCGCCGGTTCTGTCCCCGTCGGGGAGAGTTCGAGCCGGGCCCGGCAGGCATGGGTGCCGGGACAGTGACCCAGACCCGGACCCGCAGGGTCAGAAGGAGAATAATGTTGACATAGCACACAGCTCTGCCATTGTCAGGCCTGGTGAATGGGAACTTTCAGGAAGGGGCAGAAAGAGGGGGGTGGCATTGACTGAACGGGACATTGCGTGGGCGGTGGCACTAGAGATACAGGACACGTTGACTTTTCACGAATGCTGGGTTATTCCGTGAGCCTCACATTGAAACTACTGGGATCATCATATTTGAATGTAATGAAGAGGTACTGTTCTGGGAAGGGTGCACTGATGACCACGAGCTTGTGTTAATGCTGTACAAGAATGAAAAAAAGTTTTTTAAACATCCTCGGTTAGAAAATTATTCTACAACGAGTGTGGCCTTCACATCGCTGGGGCTTTCTGCGATTTGTCCAGAAATAGACCGAAGTGAAAAAACATCCAGAGCAGAGTTCACACAGGGGACGCATCTAACTGGCGGCCGCACAGTGTTTCCCAAGAGTAAATGGGGCAGCCATTGCTCTCTCACTCGAAAGCTGGGGGCTGTGACCCGGGCAGGAAGTTTCTGAGGGAATGAGCGGAGGGAGTGGGGCAGAGAGCGAGGACGCTCCAAAACAGCCACCCGTAAATCTACAACATTTGCCCCCTTTTATCCACCAACATCTCCTGCGTTTAGAGCCGAAATCCGACCTTATCTCGCCGACTGAGAGGCCGGCCGGCCGCGTGTGACCCCGCGTTCCGCAAGACATACACACGAGACTTCTCCCCTCTCCGGCGGTATGCA
The DNA here is from genome assembly GCA_025775045.1 of Hiodon tergisus. Taxonomy (NCBI): domain Eukaryota; kingdom Metazoa; phylum Chordata; class Actinopteri; order Hiodontiformes; family Hiodontidae; genus Hiodon; species Hiodon tergisus. Next base: position 14,136 of record JAOVYW010002950.1, on the reverse strand, counting down.
GTGGGAGGGCGACTTGTGGCGATTAGCACGGCGCCCACGGACCGGTGGCGCCCACGGCCGCGCGACAGCCAAGCTCGCCTCTAACACAATAAAGCGTCTTCTCAGCACAGTCCTGTCACCACAAGACGCTGCGTCCCGGCACCAACCCGTGTCTGCGGGGGCCCCGCGCCAAACGGGGCGAGCGGCAACATGGCGCAGACGGCCACGCTAACTAGCAATGCAGGTTCTGGTGTGTGTGACTTATTCACGAAACACCCTCAGTTCAAAAGCCACGAAAAAGGTTTTCAACTCCCAGGAGGAAAACACGCATTTTCAGGGTAGGTCTTCCATTGGTACCAGCAGCCTCTGTGGGGCCCCCAGCCAGTACACCACACAACTGCCCGGAGAGACATTCTTGACCATTCTCCACAAATACTTGTTGCTTCTCAGCTGTCGTTTTTCAAAGGGCCATGAATTTATGTTTTAATTCTTAACATTCTTCAGGGGCTGGCGCACACACGATCATAACAATGGTATTACATGCATATTTTCTCCAATTATCTCACAGCAGACAAATGTAGAGGTCATGAGCTTGTTAACGCATCGGTTCCTTACTTTATATACCGTTTAATTGGCAAGAGATCATAGATTGATCCCGCTACGGCTACTCTATGAATAAACCGTAATATAAAAATATCGAGCGTGTTAGAGGGGGAAACAAATGTATATCCATTTTGAGATGTTGAACAACGATGACGATTCGACCATTTACACCGTAATTAAATCATCATATTAATTATTTACGAAAACACTATCAGAAAAGCCAGAAAGCGTTTCATTTAAATTACTTTCAAATGTACTTATTCCAAGAAAGTTGAACAACGCTCTCAAGCAGTTATAAATAGTCGTTAATTACAATGTGAACTTTTATCGGGAAAAGCAAACAAACTGAAAACGCTGTAGGCTAATGTTACATATATGGAACAAGCGGGCGAATAAAAAAATACGTAGGGTCAGTGTCCTAAACACACAAATACTAAGTTACATTCCCTTTGAAAATAGGAATAGTAGACATGAATACATTTTAACATGGACATTTCAAAAAGTTCATATACATATATCATATTAGCAGGGAAACGTCCGTTAGCGTACAGACTCTAAATGCCGTAATTTACTGCTGCATTTACGGATAAACAATTACTCTCTGAAAGACCTTCGATTTTAAAGTTAAGACTTAATCTCAGAATAGGGTCTTACCTTATAGCAATCTTGTTAGCCCGTCAGTTTGCAACTATTGAAGACCAAGGCCAGAAATCAGTGCCGTTCAACTTTCATGAATACAAACTTTTTCCTTCCTCAGCCGGATCCGTTCTCGTAAAAAGATATCTTACTAAATTCAGTTCCGACTTCAGTGTTAGCGAGACCCACAGGTATGACTAACTTGGGGGGGGGAAGCATAAATTATATTTATTTTTCGGCGTTTTTGAAGCCGTTATAGTTCCCAATACTTGTTGAATTATTGGCGACTGTGGATTTTCCTCTCTGGAAGCGGAAATGAAGTAGTCTACTAGAGAGCCCTACTGACTCCTAGAGGCGTGACAGCAACATCTTTTGAGGGAGCTAATGTTTTGGGATCCTTACTTTACAATGACCCAACCGCTGAGAAGAAGCTTTGAGGTGCTTTTCAAGACTGTTTATCGGATATATGATATGCAATGTCAAGGCCACAATCTTTCTAATTTTTGTTGAAAGACTTTGATAAAATAAATAATAATATTGGTAATTCGGGTGGTGTCCGGTGAAGCATTTGAGGATCTAAGGAGATTTTTCCTTCATTAGCATGTGTTACTGGTGAATGTTTTATTGGTGTACAAATGTATTGTAATGTTATGCCATAGACGGAATATAATGAGTAATACTATACATCATAATTTAACAGATCTCCAGATCATGTGAATTGTGGCTTACACAAAGGCCAGCATGTTTTAAAATGGCATTTTCATTTGAACTTTTGACTTATTATAAGTTATTGTAACTTAATGCTTTACACATGTTTCATCTCATGTGACTTCTCAGATACAAGCCAGGACGTCGTCATGGAAGATGATTTGATTACAGATGCAATGAATACAATTTTGTTTTTGTATTTATATTCGCATGGCATGTGTTTTTTTGTAACAAAATCGAATCATCCATCCCAGGTAAGTACAATTTCATAATCATTCTTTTGCACCACCCCTAATATTCAAATACACACACACACACATAAATATATAAACATTGCTGTTTCACATACGGCATACCAGCAAGATGTTTCAGAGCGTCTTTTTCAAACAAAACAACTGTAAACCTGCGACCTGTAACCCCAGCAACGGGAGGAGTTCTACATTCCTGTTTAATTACAGGACAGATCCAGGAGCAGATTGCATGTGGAGGTTCAGCCCTGTTCCGTGACGGTTCTGGCCTGAGAGAGAACCAATCCAGGAATATTGACAGTCCTCAAAAGTGCAAGTGCAATTTGGAACCTTTGTAAATCTAAGACACATGGAGGGAACCAGAGCATTATCTCTTTAGAACCAAAACCAACTGCAAATTCCCTCTCAATCATTTTAATTCAATTATAATTAACTTGAACTCACTTTGATGTCAGTTGATCATAGGATCATAAATAAAACTCTGTTTAAGTAGTTTAATTACAAATACGGCACACCTTAAAATAATCTAATTGAAAAGTATAACATATAACCCAAATGAAAAACCTAAGCTGGGTAGTGTGCTCCCAAGCACCACCTAGTGGCTGGGGACTGTATACAGAGGTCCTGCGCAGAAGGAATTTGTTGGCGTGACAAACCAGAGTACATGATCTTAAGTAATGGTGAGCAGCCAATCAACACAATGATAACGAAACTTAAAGCAGCCAATCAACACAATGATAACGAAACTTAAAACAGGCACAATGGACCTCAATGCACATTTATGTGCCGTTTTCTAGTTTTCCTTAAAAGGTAAACTAGAGGGACACCTATAGGCCACTGCCTGTTGGTGTCATGTATCACAGGTAGAGCATGTTGCTTTCCATTATTAAAGAAAGGGGATTATTTAACATCCTGTCGCGAGGGATGCGCTTACCTTCAAATTGGCGACAAAACTGTGTGGGCTGTGTGGCCTGCGGAGTGTAAAAGAGACGGGTGGCTTGAACGCGACTGTGATCGGAGGTGGTAAGTCGTTCTTCCCACCCGCCTCATGTGCGGGGCAGCAGGATTCCTAGCGACGAGTCGAGATGCATTAGCACAATTGGCAATTTCAAACTGGGGCGAAATTTAAATACATTTTAAAAGAATTAGTTTTGATTTACCCATTAATGAAATCAGTTTGATGGAAACATTTAGTTGAGGGTTTCTCAGAATAACAACGATAGGCCTTTGTATTCAGATTCTCTGGGTGATGTATTCACCGTCTATACTCAAACGAGACTCAAATCATGCAACAAACCTGGAAAACTTGGTGTCCAGTGTGCAAGGAATGGACCCAGTCCAAACAGCAGTCCTCCACTTTCAATACGCACCCCATCCTTCATCTAAGATCAGTCCCAACTTTTTGATCCAACACTTCTGTTATTCATCCACTTCGCGCCCAGTCTTGACTAAACTGTGGCCGGACCGTGCTACACGGGGTTGAGCCAGACTACCCGAAAGGAGGCGCGACAGGCCTCCCGAACAGGGGATAAACAAACTCCTGAATCAGTGTCTATAGCCCTTTGGTTCATGTTCAACCACTTTGTGTGATTCAAGGTTGAGCGTCATTATCGCCGCAGTTAGAAATAACAGTATTCCTGTCATTATCAGCAGGCTCATTAAATCAGATCCTCCGTAGCGGGGGGCGACAATTATCCATTGTTTATGGGACAGTGTCGGACCCCCATCTTCTCGCATGGTGGCTCAGCATGATCACCCTTCTGTTCATCTTCTTTAAAAAATGATGGTGTAAAACCAAACAGACAAAAAGGGCAGGCAAACCCGGGCTTTGCCGATTACCCAGTGTCCTCTCACCCCCACCGTCATAGCAACATCAGGGTCATAAGGGTCATCAGGTTTTTTTTTGTTTTTTTTTTAAAAGCGAACGCCTTTTAATAGCAGATGTTCGCTCCTTGGAAGAACGTCGCCATGGAAAGAGCTCCTAAGGCAACGCGTCACTCCACTTAAAAACTCTTTAAGGGGGCTTCCATGCCTCCAGAAGCATGCTGCTTCTATTAAATCCACCAAGACTTAAGATAAACTAAGACAAATGACTACCCAAGTAGCTGGAACCTTAAAATGAGAATCTACAGCAGCGACTTGCGCTTGCGGCAGTGTAGGGACGGGTGTTGGCACAGTTAGCAGATGGCTTAGTGGAAGCCCATAGAGGTGACTGGTGAGTCAGCAGGGTGGTGTGGATCTCGCAGCCACTTGTGATAATGCGGCCAAGGGGTCGATGATTTATAACCATACCTTCGAATCCCTTGTCCCATCCACCTTTTTCTCCAGGCCTCTTCCACCTCGGGACACTAATGGTGCCGAGGAGAGGAGGAAAGTCGCACCTGGTCACGTCGGACGTGAGAATGTAGACGACAAAGTCTCTTCACGCCGGTCAGTCACAGAGCCCACAAGAGCCGCATTAATTGCTCCATCACAGCAGAGGTTGTGCCTGAAACGGAGAGAACCGCAGGGCGCCCCGGGGACTCCAATCAAATAGGGAAGAGAGACAGGGCAGCCAAGCGGCAACAGACAGAGGAATGCTTCGACTTCTGCCCTCATAGCAAATAGGTGGAGTGACGTCTGGAGTGGCCGGATGAAAGCCCGTCCGCACTCCCGCCCCATTAGTTCAAATTTACCACCCAGGCGGAGTAGGACCTCACACACAACCGTTCCCTCTGCAGAACCCCTTGTACCTTATAAAAATCATGCTATCAATTCCCCAAAGTCTCACTGTGCTCTTGGTTGTTAACTCCAGACACGGTTTAATTGGCTGAAGGTTTCAACCATCAATTCCAATCAGGTGCAGCTCATTAAAGTCAAGATCCACCCCCATCGTGGACTGTGTGTTATTGCAGCTGGGAGGGATTTCCCATGTAATTAACCGAGGCTCAGGTGTAGGACACTTCCTGTTCCTCGGTCAGCCCGGAGATACGATATGAAAACAGGGCTTGTGTATACTCACCCTTCCCGGAGCGGAGATAGGGATCTGCAGCCCTTCCGTCCCGCTGTCTGAGACATCTAAAAGGAGAGACTTCCCTAGCTGCCCTCGGTTTCCCCTCCGAGAGACTTTAACAACGAGGAGCCTCTCTGCAGTATTAAAATCAATAACGTCCTCCCATGATTCCCAGGTCTGAGAACGAGATCTGAATCTTGATACAGCGGCGAGACGACAAATTACATTTAGTCAGAAGCTATATGAACATTCTGCAGTGGAGTCCTTTCCATGTTTGCACAAGCAGCACAATTCATCGGGAATTTTTCATAGTCTCTTTGATGACACCATAATGATAAATAGTGTGGCGCACACACACAATGCATTCATGACAGCAAAACGGTTCTCAAAATAGATTTATTACGTTTTATGCCAAAAATTGTATTGTATACATATCACAATCTGCATCCAAAGAAAGACTACCTGCGTGGGAATTGCTATTTTTCCATCAGACACGTAGCTTAACAGCACAAGTGTCTGTCGTTTCCAGGAACACCTGTAGCTTAACAGCACAAGTGTCTGCCGTTTCCAGGAACACCTGCATCTGTCGTTTCCAGGAACACCTGTAGCTCAACAGCACAACATCTGCATATAGAAAGGCCGCATGGTTTTCGAGGCAATAAGGCATTAAAACAGGACCATTCCAAACTCTTACAGACATGGCGATGTCCTCCTCGTAGGACCTGGGTGCTCTTTTAAAATGCATGAGAGGGAGACGTGCATCCACAAAAACCACATAAACATACACATCAGTCAGTCTATACAGTGTGTTACACGTTCAGTTCGAGGCCAAAATGCAGATATACATACACATCAGTCTATACAGTGTGTTACACGTTCAGTTCGAGGCCAAAATGCAGATATACATACACATCAGTCTATACAGTGTG
>JAOVYW010002949.1:0-14545 GCA_025775045.1 Hiodon tergisus | reverse complement strand
GTGTGTGTGTGTGTGTGTGTGTGTGTGTGTGTGTGTGTGTGTGTGTGTGTGTGTGTGTGTGTGTGTGTGTGTTACAGCCTAATTGGAACAGAACTAAATAATCATAGGGAGCATGGCATTCAAACATTGTTTTTTATCACAAATAAAAACCAGTGCAAAGATTAACAGGAAATTTGGTTTATTTTTTTGCAAATAAGAAATGCAAGTATACTGTAGTTATTTTAACTTGCTTGCTGCATTTTGCACAAGTTTCTTGATATTTTCCATCAGATCGATTATGTGTCAGTCGATAATGAAATCGTTTAAAAGCAAACTTTTTTGTTGCAAAACTATATACGTGTGGTTATTGAGAAATATGATAATCACTGAAGAAATCTACCGAAGAAATGTATGTAATTTCTTACACTCAGAGAAATATGTAATTAAACGCATCTATAAAATAAAATATTTGTTCAAGAAACGAGACGTGGGTCCTGCTGTATTTGTGTAAAATGGACATTTGTCAACCCCTTAATGTCTCTGAATGCTGTTAATGAGTATCCTTTTTTATTATTTAAAGTGTTTATCTTGATTATCCCTGTCTTAAAGGGACATGTACACATATTCTCTTAAAGTAGGCCTACATGTTTCTCATAAAACTTCTCTGAGAGATTGCCCAATCTCTGTCCCTCCTGGCTAAGTGAGCATAGACAATCCCTCATGAGTACATAGATGTGCATAAAATCACTTCAGATACCCCTGTAACAGAGCCGTGCTATTTAGCTGAACATAGTAATAACAGGAAACATAAATAATTTATAGACTTTACTCAACTGTCACCAACTCCACACATAAAGCTTCAGGAGGAGAAGGCTTCACTTCTGTGTACTGTAGTTGTATTTCTTGCTTTACATTCTCCAGATCCCTTTCTAAAAAAACTATGGTACAATTAAACGTCATGGTATTAATATTCTTTATTTTGTATCCTTTTTTTAAACTGGTGCCATTGCCTTCAAATCAGAGAAGGGTACACCAATCAAGGGCAAAACCTATACAGTACAATAAAAAAAGAAAACAACAGTAGAAAGTGACAAGAGAGAACATGAAACACTGGCCTAAAGATTTCAAAAGTCCATCAAAACATTAAAAAGTAATAAATAAATCAACAAAAAATAAATATAATTTATTAACCCTGTTAGACAATAAAGCACTTCATTTAAATAAATTTAAAAAAAATAGGATTAGAATAGGATATTCCCAAAATATATACACACACACATCTCTCTCTCTCTCTCTCTCTCTCTCTCTCTCTCTATATATATATATATATATATATATACTCTTATTTTGTTTCCAGTTGTCCTGCTTTCTTTTATCAATTGAGATAAATGGAAAACAGCTGTTGACACCCAAGGATCATGTGACCTCCTTCTTTTGACCTGAGAGAAGTATAATCTCTAAATGTGTAACCAGGAAGACACAACTTCATGACACAAATTTATGCTTGAATACAGGACCATTCAGGGGCACATAAAAGATGTGTGAAGTGCTATGCAAGGAGTTAAATGAGGGATGTGACAGGTAAAAATAAAATAAAAAATCACGGAACAGAGCATATTTTTGTAGCTGCCTTGACAATTAAAGGCAAAAAGTAAATCGGCATATGGCTATATTACGGGACTACAAAAATCTGAAGACCTGTTGACACGCTGAAGAATAACATCTTTTTCCCCAAAATTCACCACACATTCATAGGATACGCATAATAAGACATAATATTCTCAAGGTTTCTGCACAAAAAATTTCCTTGTCTATCCTAAACCCCCCCACCACACCAATCCAATACAACTGTAGTTTTTCTTTGTTGCTGATAACAAAGGCCTTTTCTGAAAAGCCAGTAAATCAAAAGCTTAAGGGATAAAAACTGTTTTGTATTTGTACTGTATTTGTAACCCAATCAGTGCATGTATGCTCCAAGCACCAATTCTACCTCTATTTAACTTGAGTTTTAAATGGCCTTCCCACTTACAAAGAGTATTTCTCCTCAATAAATCAGTACAAACATCATAAATACTAAGAGCAAATACTTATTGCTCTTTGTTATCGAAAATGTATGAGGTCTTTTAAAGCAAAACAGATCAGATCTCACCCAAAGACTCGTCAGCCTAAGTACAAGTTTAGCTTTGCAATAGAGATTTGAAATCCAATAGCAGACAGGTTAGAGGACAGTTAGCAGTCCACAAGTCAGAATTATTATTAAATTAAATTAAGATTTTAACCTAAATAAGCATTCACCCTTGGGACACAATGAGATAAAGCGTTTGGATGATAGCATTTTTCCTTTTGAGAATCAAATACTGGTTAAATTTGGCACTGTTATTTTAATCTTTGAAGACTTGCCAAAAATCAATTTTTTGCCAATAGACGTTCTTATCATTGGTCAATCTAACAGAAAAAAACTAAAACAAACCTCTCACACTGAGACAAGACACATCTAGGACTCAAAGCAGAGGGATGCAGTTGTCAAAATAGTTAGTTGTTGAAACCATGTACTTCCTGACAGGTAGGGGGAAAAAGTAGCTTTGTTAATCACCATAACCAAGAACTTAAGACATCCAGTTAAAGTACACTGACAACTCTGGAAAGAGAGGAATGAAAAGTTCTGAAAAGTTCCATTAAAAAAGTCCAAGAGAGACGTTGCATTGGTTAGTCTGCAGCCTGTCATTCATTTGGCACCTCTGTTAGATGTGAAAATTGCCATGAGGAGAATAAAGCCTTGTTAATCTTCAAACCCCCCCCAAGAGGGAAGAGTAGACAAACATGTCTTGTGGAGAGTTTTGAATGGAGCTATTGGAGCATTTGTGTGTCAGCAAAGAGGTTCCCATTTCCCTGCGTCTTTATTCAGGCTGGAGGTCAGGTGGTCATCCAGGCCTAAATGGTATCACTGCAATCCCACAGAGGGGGTGCACTCCAAGGGAAGAAAGTCCAAAGATGTTCAGACCCGAGTGTGGCGACAACTATGAGAGGAGCCCGCAGCGGCTGAGGTGGAGGGAGGCTCTTCGTCACTAGATTCCGCCTGCTCCTCTTTATGAAGCCCCAGGCTGATGTGGCTTTGGAGGGCAGCGGGGGTCAGCCACTCCCTGGGCAGGCAGCTCTGCAGGAAAGGAATGCACGAGCTGAAGTAGGCCAGGCGATTCACCCAACGAGGGATTTCTCTCCCACACAGCAGCTGGTGAAAAGGGACAAAAGCGTGTGACAGAAACACATATCGATGATATGTGTAAATCCAAGATCTTTTTATCATCACTAATTTGTTTTATTATCACATTTTCACACTTAAATCATGTCCTTATGCCATATGTTTGGACCAACCTCAGAAAGTGCAGAGGAAAAGTGGTTGCAGTTCTTGTGCATCAAGTGGTAGGCATTGCCCTTATACTCCTTTCCTAGCTCTTCCATGATCTTGTCCACATCCTCCTCTGTAAAGTCTGTGGTGCCTAAAGCAATGGCCTCCCTACGGACAGAAAATACTTATTTTCCCGACACACGCAGCAGATTCCAATCAATTTATATACTGTGAATAAACCAATTAAAAAGTAAAAACTAAAGGTAAAATATAATGGTAAAAGTAAGTACACTCTTGTAGTACAAGAGAGGATGTCTGAAACTGTCAGTCAATATAATGACGGAACATTTGTAAATGTGAACTGCAATAAACCTGGATTTAGTGGTATGCTTATTCGACAATTTAAGTCAAAATAGTCCCTTTCGTTTTAAATTTTCTATTTTAAATTACAGAGTTTTGTGTAATACGTTGTATATAATTGTGTATTAAATCATTATCGCTAATTTCTCAGGTTTGACTGAGCATCCTTTGTTTTTGTATTATCTCATGAATAATTATTTTCTGAGATAAGGCATTTGTGTATTTTTCATATATTAAGATCTATCCTCATATTGTACAATTCGTTTTAATACATTGTGAGATGTAAGATAAGCTTAATAAGTAAATGGGGACCATATACTGTATATTATATATACTGAATATATTGTATATAAATTTTATATTTTAAAATTGACTGCCATTTCTTAGTCAGTAGAAGTGGTTTGGGATGATGCCATACTCACTTGAACTTAAAGGTCTCTCCAAGTTCAGTGGCATTGCCAGGGATGATCTCGAAAATCCCACTAAAGGGGTATGGATGTCCTCCATATGCAAACTCTGAATAGACAAGTGTAAGGGACAGAGGTTTAATTTAGTTTATTTTTTTATGACTTACAGTTGCAACATTATGTATATCATGGCCATAAACCTTGGAAAGACTTTGGACTTTAAGTATAAGTAGGTGTTCACAGACAGTAAGATTAGTATCAGCCTGATAAGTACAGACACGTGTAGTATGCTATAGCAACATTTACTATTTACTTTTTTTTATTACCATTTACATTTACTTGATAGCCAGGGGCCATTTTCAATGTAAATTTCAATGTACTTCAGTTTCAATGGGTTTAAAAAAAAAGCCATAACTGATACAGTATACAGTCCTGGACTAATTTAAGGTACCCTATTTTTGTGCTGGTGTGATTGGTCAGCCTTTGTATCTGATATCAGTTAACTGACTAGTCAAGAGGCCACCCTAATAATAACCCCTGTAATACTGCAGCGCACCATGCCACAAGCAGCAGCTGCTTTGTCATTTGTCAATGTTCTGCTGACTCAGTGCCATGGAAGTTTAGGGCAGAGCACTCATATGCAAGACGATTGTATCCGTCAATAACATAGAAAAGCTTTTGCTGCCTCTCCCTCGCACACTGACAGAGTTTATATTGTGGGTAATGGCCCTATACTTATTCAGAACATTGTCAATTCTAAATTATGGCAAGATGCTTCTGCAGAAATCATGCCTTGGTCTAAAAGAAAAATTTTACATACAAAATTACATTGATCTCTTAAAGCTGTCTGGTTGTATATTTTCCCTAGTACGGCTGACATATCTTCCCCAACACTTATAACATATTGGAGTAACGTTTGGTATAAACTTCACCATTTGTTGTTTTGATTTCCTTCTGCAAACTTAACTAAATTATTACCACTATGTTTCAATCTATTAGTTAATAGTGGGTTAAAGTTGGAATAGTTCAAGGACCTGTTTATTACATTAATTACATTATTACATCAGCCCTTAATTTGCCTTTGACTACCCAGACATCACAATCTAGGTATATGACAAGTGAAAAGTAAATAAAATAAATAAAAATCAAGGAACGATACTGCACCCAAAATAAATGGACAGAAATGTTTATTTTTACCTCTACCATAGATCTCTATGCCTGAGTGGAAGACTCCAATTCCCAGAGTGGAGGTGTACTCGTTGATCCAGTACTGCAGAGGAAGAGATGGAGGACAAAAAATACAGGTGGGGGTGGGGTCGAAGAGCCATGATGTTACAAACAGGCACTTGTTTCTATCATTAACTCTTGAGAAACAAGGGAAAAAGCTTTGTCTGTATCAAAATGACAAACATACACATAGAGATGATGTTTTAGCTAATAGTCTACAGTGGGCAGGATTGTTCAGCTGCTAATCTATGACGAGGTGCTTCGGGGCCCTTCATATATATAGCTATATACTAGATTCACTACACGTTGCAACATGTGAACATGTGTGGATGGATATAATTCTAAAAGGTCAAGTTTTAAGTCAGCTTTGAACTGTACAAGAATGGATCAAATCTCTGTTACTAAATCTTACACAGTAAGAATACTGTACTGTGCTGTGATGAAACGCGTCATAATGTAAATGTAAAACAACAAAAAAACACACAATCATACACACATCCAGTATGTCTAGACAAGACTGTTTCCTCATGAAGCCGTCATTATCATCTAGTTTTTTCAGTATATACAATGAATGAATGCAAGCGATGGTGGCAAACAGCATTCCGGAATGCCTTGAGAACACAAACGCCATATCTGTTTGGCATGGGATCACCTGAGATCACCAAATAAGAAAAGGAGCTGGAGCTAAATGGACTGATAACTGTCTGTTTCGGAGAACACCCAGTAAATCCCAGTAAGTAAGTGATGAGAGTGACGTTGTGTTGCGGGTTGAAATAACCACAGATTCTTTCTTCATTACCTGCCAGGAGGTGAGCAGATTGAATGCAAGATAAACCAAAACAGGAGGAAGATTTACCTTTGCTAGTCTGACTAGTCTTGTACATTTTTATAAAGTTTACTTGACCAAAAAATCCATGGTTAAGTGGGTCTGGTAATTCAATATTGAGTTCGCTAGTCAGCATCTCACTGAAACATCTTAAATTGATTTCAAAGACAATGGGGAGTCCAGTTAACAATCTCTTTCAAGGAAAAAAATTAAAATTAAAACATTTAAAAATTGTTTACCAGAATGCCTGGCTGCAATGATTCAATAAGGTTTTTTGGTGCAGGGTAGTCATGATTGTGATTTGAAATGGGAAAAAAAGTCCCAGAAGTATAGTACATTATTTTCTCAAAAAACTTGATGTGATTGGTGGAGAGCCAAGTCACTATTGAAATATCGTCCATGTTTCATTCATCCATCCACTTCATAGAATATTGACTAGGCCGTGAGTCAAAGTAGGAGATGATGGCAGAGATGTACAGCACTCTGTGAGTGAACACTGACACAGCTATGGATGATGGTGATAAAAAGCACCACAATCATCACACCTCTCCCATCTTATGACCACTGACCTTTTTCAGTCGACCCACACCGACTGTATTTATTTTCAGTATTGGGTCAAGCCAGAACCTCGGCACCACAAATCTATCAGGCCTGTTAACAATGGTTTATATTCTGTTGGTTACCTTCAGGACAATACTAGCAGTCATCTGACAAACCATTTTACTCTCGAGGCACCTGACATAAATGCTTATGGCTAGTACATATGGGAACAAGAATCTTATTATTTAGAAAAGCTGTCACCACTTTCAATTTCATTTTAAAAATCAATAATAATTGGGTCTGCTGGAAGCAATTTTGTGATTGAGTATAGTATATATTGAGTTACACTCTCCAACGCTCACCATGGTGCTACTGCATTGTGACAAAACACTGAGCGATATTCTAGAACTTTTTCCACTCTTCAAAGCTTAACCTCCCAAAGAACCCACTGTTTGTTATTCAACCTTTCATCTTCTTGTAGAAAAATCAAATCAGATTGACTCCCAGATTGACTCTGTAAATACATTTCAAAGCTTGTATAAAGGGGATTCTACAGAAATTATTTTTCTTAACAGTGCCCTCTTGGGATTTAAACCCATGACCCTTAGGGATCTTATCTGATAATCTAGTCTCTCTTCCATACTGCCATATATATATACACATACACCCACACACAAAATCATTAAATGTTAACAATCATTAATGCTGTAACAAAGTGAAACATGTTACCTATTTAATAATTTCTATTGTTTTATATTGCAAATCAGTACTGCCTGCGTCAGAAACAGTACCCACAATGCAGTTTGAGGACAACCGCAGTATATGATGGCGGGACTTACTAAAACACGTCTTCAAGAAACGTATTTCAGGTGCAACTGTACTGACGCATACGGTCCCACAGGACTCCCACTCAAAACTGTTAATGCTGAATTTTTACATTTGACTGCACCAGCATCTGCAGCTCCCTCCCTTTGAAAATGAAACTGATCACAAATCTACAGGTGAATACACCTGTGTTTCTGTAGTTTTACAGGTTGTTAAAGATTTTTAATTTGCATTCAGTTTTTATCTGGCTGGGAGATTTTTTTACAGCTTAACTGAATTTCAGATTCATCCACTTTGCCCCAGGGCCCAGCACAGTCTGAGTGTCAAAGAATAAGCTGTTCATGGCAGAACATGGTAGAATGTTTGGGCCAAGGTAGGAAGAAGCACAGGGAACATAGTGTTTGCTTTCTAATTAATAAAAATCTGGTAGGATTGTGAGAGAAAAAAATTTAATTCATAAACTGTCCCACATATACGACTACTTTATTTCTCAATTGAAGGTGACATCGAAGCATACTGATGTGAAATCGAATTAGTATAATTGTGATGTTCTGACTCTCGCACCATCATTCTACTTGGCTGCATCTTCCAACCAACTCTGACTGGTTAACTGGGGTCTATCTGCAACAACACAATGCTGAATAACATGTGACTGGCCCACGTTGCAGAATTACATTGAAAATGAATCAGGCATTTACAAAGCAGTCTCTTTTGGTTCATCAACACATGCGCACAAGCATCCAGCTCATTTTTTAACACTCAGTGGTAAAATATGGGGAAGGTATGTGCAGGATGTCATCCACCGGACCAACTTCCCAGTAAATAGGTATTTCCAAAGTCTCTTAAGATGTGTGTCAAACTCTCTGTCCAAGGTGAAGACTGCTTATACTTGTAAAATATGGGTAGTCATCAAAACTGTGGACTATTCGTGAGAGAAGCAGGTGTTCACTTGCTGAGTCTTTACCCATCACTCTTTCCTATTTTCCTATAAGAGAAAATTCCTCTCTCACAATTTCCAAAAGCCTTAAATTACACTGCTAGCTGAAGACAATTGACTTCGATGCACTTAGACCTAATTCTAACTTGGGAGTGTTATGCTATCAAGAGAATAAACCCACTGTTCTTAATCAGCCCAAAAGTAATTATACCCAGTGGGCTATCTAAGCCAGAGACTTTGTTATACTCATTACTAGCTATTTCTCAGAAATTCCTAAAAACATTAAGCCTGCTTTCGGTATATGGATATTGGAACATAAATAACCAAATCAATTTAACTCATAGTTCTTATTGACAGGGCCAGAATCCCACTTAATGCATTGTGTGTTCACCACACCACAAGTGTCTATCCACCCAGACCACTGTCTCTCACCAATAATAATAAACTTTGGCTGACAGTCTCGCATTCCAGTTTGAAAGTTTATTATTTATTATTACTTTCTTTAAATCAATTTTTTCAAGCAAAGGTTATTTAGAATGTTTTCAACTTCAAAATAAAGGGAAAACAGTCATGGATTGTGCACTTCCATTTAGATTCACTAATAAATGGACTAAGGTTTTTCATCCTTTAATTATTATTATTTAGTTACTCAACAGACATTCTGATTCTGTGTAATAATTTAAACATTTACAATGTTAAATATTTAAGTTTAAATATAAATGTTAATGGTACCCTTTCTAAAGGGCACAACCACAATGTCTGTATTTTATCCCACAAAGTTTTGGTTACAACCTCAACCTCTACAATACACATAAAAGTGACAACCGAGGCACTGGAACAGATCCACATTCCATTTATACCAGTATTACATGATCTATTTTTTGCACCCTCCTTGAGTATTGTTTATTTTGCTAGAAATACAGCAGAATAAATGAACAAACAGCATTGTTTTGTGATTTACCATAAAACATTGAGGATAATGAGGATAAAAACTTGCAATAAAATTAATATATGTGTGTCATACTGCAGCATAGAGCTCATGGTATCCAAAACCTTCCTGGAAATATTTAGGGCTCACTTTCTAAAATGGTAGGAGGATTGTATAACTACTGCAATTTAAATGGCTAATACCCAAGTGGTTGAATATATTGTTAATCTGTAAAGACAATATATTGATGAGTACAGGGGTACAGGTAACCTTTAACTTAAAATTCAGACTTAAAACCGAAGGACTGCTTTTGTAAAAATAACCTATATGAGTTCCAGAGTCAGTGTTTTAAGTATTATAACAATTTTTCCAAGAACATTTGAATGGAAGCACATCCCTTTCATTTATGTTGTGGTCACTAATTAGTCAGTGATTGATTTACTGCAGTACTGATTTAATTGTATAAAAAGATATATGGGGGGCTGTTAACAATGCATTCTTATATTCTCAACATTTTACACAAATGTCACTGTGAATATGTCATAGGAAATCACCCTAAAGCAGAAAAAAGCCCAAAAAAACAATATAATGCTGCTATGCTGCTTAGCCACGTGCGGTCATAATTTATGACTGTAATAAATTTCTGAGAATGTTTCTTACCATATCGTATACGTTTAGGATGACAGGTTCACTTGCCATGATTTTAGTCCTGAGATGGAAGGCAACGTTCAGTCACTTCCAGCGGCGTTATTGCGCTTGGAATAGCAGCTCCTCGGGCCCCCGTGCTCCAGTAGCGCACGCAGAGGGGGGTTCTCTTTTAAGTCCGTTACAGACAAACATAGACCCCGATTTCAGTTTTACTTTTCCGATTTAATGCAGCATGTAGAGGGCACGGTTGAGATTTCATTCTCAGGTTCGTGGGAATTCAGTCATTGGCTTAAATATGACACATTTTTAAAATAAACTTACTATTCCGTTTTTGCATTATTCCAAACACGGGACAAATAACTCGTGTTCTTATTCGAATCTCAGTCCTTCTAAAGATTTTTAAAAACTATAAAACACGTAAAATTCCAGAGGTAGAAGTGTCAAGAAAAGCCACAAGAATATCAAGCAACCACACGTAACATATAAGGTTTTAACGGGTAAACTAGTTAAAAACAGGCACGTTGGCCTCCATTAGCTGTACATAAAGCTAACGTTACTTGCCTGTCTGTAAAGATGAACAAACAAAATATCGCAGTCCCCTAGCTAACACGTCTCAGTTGTGTCCATTAAAAAGTCATCCAGTTTAGATCGTTGGACAGTTAATAATTTGATCGAATTTTCCTGTTTCTAGAGTCAGAATCTTTGGATAATAAAGGTTAAAATCCAATAATACTCCCGGTGAAGTAGGTAAATGTTGGTTCTGATGCTTCCTGCCAGATTGATCACCATACAAGTGTTCCGTCTACTGTAAATCCTAGCTAGCTACAGATATGCGTTTGTGTGAGAATCATTTATAGCCCTCGCAGAAATATGTCAGGATAATCATAGAAACGAATACGGTATAACCTCAACGAACTACCGGTATTTTAAATTGGAGGAGAGGACAGACGTATATAGCATCCCAGACCGTATCATCCTCAGTTCAAAGGTTCAGAAGCGAAGGTCCCCAGCTAAAGAAAGGGAATTGACTGCAGATATGGAGGTTCACTTTGCTATGTCTGTTGCTGGTGCAATCGGGTCTGCTGGAGTCAGTATCGAGCAAAAAATTCAGAAACGTTTCGGAAGGGCCGTCTTTTAAAATTCCGTGTCCTCACCCTCGCGGCAGCCCCAGCATAAGTGTCGCGTCGTTAGCTAGGATAGGCTTTCAAACACATCCTAGGAAAAGGCAGATGACATCACCATCACGCTAGCTGGTAATACCACCGTCCACGAACTCTGAATCAGAATAATCGAGGAGAAATTGATGACATCATCTGGCAGCCTGCTTGCTTGTCTCATGGTGAACAATCGACACATTCACATAAATGTAAAGCGCTGTGGAATTAATTACTCCAAAGGGCTTCTATCGTATCTCGGTTTCACTGTAGATTTTCGCGCGAGCTCTTTCCAATATCTCATTGATTAATTTTTTTCAGAATACCCTGTTGACTTTCTGATTCTACCTTGTTCCATGGGGATTTAAAAAAAGGTTATAAACTCACTCTTGGGAAAATATTAAATCTATATACTATGTTTTCCGGGAGTGAACTGCATAATATCACACAACATTCCAAAAGTTTATTGCATTAACGGACATTGTGAAAGCCTGCGACCCGCATTGCCGCAGCTTTGTGGGCTTGAAGAATTTCTCTAGAAACAGGTTTGCATCCATTGTTTTTACGTCTGCTATGCATCTGTAGACCTCACCAAAACCAACCTAATATACTTTTAAATTAAAAATTTAAAAACACGGAAACAGCAGTATATCGCTATAGCAAGGGCATATTGGTCTGAAGCTGTATATCCCAGATTTCATCAAACAACCGAGCACCACCCACTGTTCTAAAAAGCCACAAGGGCTGAGTGCATGCGTGAGTTAAGTTTGTATGTCAGCTACATTGTTGTACACCACCTAGAATCTGGTGAGAACAGACTACTCCAAACCCGGTGTCAGAAGAAAGCCTAAGAAACGGCTTTCAACAAGCAGTTAAAAGGGACAACGACAGATGTTTCCGATCTTTGAAAGTAAGATTTTATTGTTTTTTTGTTTGCTTTTGCTTAGACAAAAATACTTTAGATGTAATTATTTGTTTGCTAGTTTCATTTACTCTGTCTTTGGGGTCATGTAAAATGCTTTTCTTAAGAAGGCATTTGCCTCAAACCATGCACAATTTCCTCTCCTAGCCTCCACGCAGATACCATTTTCATATTGATTCTTCAGTCAATTGTATTTTATCAGCCATAGTGGTCTTAAAATGTTTTTTTTTAGGACAACACTTGCTATCAGTGCTTCAAGATCCCCTTACCTTCTCTGCTCCTTAAATACAAAATTCTCAGCGCCTTCTGCTGAGAGGAGCAGTCCTGATAAGACTGCAGATATATAAATTGATCAAATTAATACGAGGGTTTCAGTCTAAAATGGTCTTCTGGGTATGCATAGCCATATTACCTATAACACAGTTGAGCTATTTTGATGAGCAAGCACAAACTGGCACACTCATAGGACTCTATATTGTCTGCAGAAACACAATTGACAAGACATTCAGAATGAACAAGGCAGAATGATAAACGGATTGCCTGGGCATCTCAGGTCTGGAGCTAAAAATAATAGTTTTGCTGTTAATTTATTTTCAATTGAGGTTTGTTATTGAAAAAATATATCAAGTTTTCCATTTTGCCATTTTGTAACTGTAAGGCTTTGTGGGCTTGAAGAATTTCTCTAGAAACAGGTTTGCATCCAAGCTATGTATACCATTTTTGTTACATAAAAGATATGTTTAAATTGGTTCATGATTTAGTACTAAGGAGACTGAAGTACTGAATATAGCTCAAAAAGTGTAGTAGAGTTTATTTGGATTTTTCTTTTCCTATGTTTACTTTTTCTGATTTTGTTGCATTTGTTTAAACTGATGAATATGCCAAATGAAAGGTGACAGTAAACTATTCCATGTCTCGGATTGCTCTTGGACCAGGCATGCCCCAGCTTGCCACACTTATGTAAAATTTGTATTACAGAATTTGACAATGAACCAACCCCTCAATACAAAATACAAACATTTTAGTTACTAGCATTTATGATTTCAAATAGAAAAATATCCTTCATTGGTTGGTGAGTTTCTTAATGTTTACAAAGTTCCATTCACGCTCAGCAATTTTTTATTTTTCTCGCCAATTTAGAATCACTAATTGTGCTATTGCATCTCTGCTCATC
Source organism: Hiodon tergisus (assembly GCA_025775045.1). NCBI lineage: Eukaryota > Metazoa > Chordata > Actinopteri > Hiodontiformes > Hiodontidae > Hiodon > Hiodon tergisus. Next base: position 1,272 of record JAOVYW010002949.1, on the reverse strand, counting down.
ACTACGAACCCTGCCTCCACATCCAGGGAGGGCAAGGAAGTACCACTAATCTCCTCCAATCCAGTCAAACCACTCATCTCTTTTACACACTGCAGGTTACACGTCCCAGATTGGAAGAGATTCCCTGTCAACTGTACTGCCAGTGCCCGTGATAAATATAGAGAAGTCCTACCAATATCCACCCGCCCAAACCCAAGCCAGGTAGCGCTCTGGCAGTTGTGCACCTCCCGGTCACAATCAGAAAAATGCAGCTCATAGGGCTCAGTCTGCACTGGAGAAAGTCACAAAGGAGCAGCCTATTGTTTGTTTTGCTCCAGCATAATTTTATCTTCAGTCAATAAATAACAAATATACTGTATAAGGTAAGTAATAGCCTGACTCGAAATAAAATGGAAAATCATCACCTTGCTTGAATAATTATATTGACAGTTTCTTATAGTATGATTGAGAATGGTTTGCTGGTTGTGATGGTGTGCGTCTTTGTGACATGGCAACATGTGAAAAGCGCTGTATAAAAATAAAATTGATTGATTGATTGATTGATATTCAAAATAGTCTGTTTCTGAAAATTCCATGAATGACGGTCTTATTGTATTTAATTTATTAAGTTTTGGGTGAGAATATCCCTGTGGAACTCTGTAGCTTGTGCCCTTATGGTTAAAAGCCAAGGGTGTTTATCTTTAGGTAATTGATTTTCCACTGGAAAGCAAAGAAATAGACCTCATTAATGTACTCAGGACCTTTCCCAGGTCATATCTAGTCTTGCCTGCTGTTTTTAGGAATAACAGAGAGGCAGCTAGTGTACGGGCAGGAGGAGGAATAGTGATTAGTCTAACACTTCCTCTAATGTGAGCATGTTGTTGCAAGTTACACTGATGGTTGATTAATGAATATAAGGCTATCATGGTGTACACACAAAGTGCACGCAAGAATGTAGTCTCACATTTCACTATAAAATGCCATACAAAACCTAAATCTAATTTTATATATTCTTACCATCTTAACCATAACAAATTATGCTAATTATGAAACCATATAAAACGGAAACATTTATCTATCGGGTAAAGAATAATTTGATCAATGAGGCCGAAGGCTTTCTATAATAAGACTTATAACCTTTGCTCTTATGACCTTCGAAGAGTGTCTGTCTAAACAGAATGACTGCATAATTGACTGGGTGTATTGATATTAATAAGGCATATACAGTGCCTTGCAAAAGTATTCACCCCCCTTGGCATTTTTCGTGTTTTGTTGCCTTACAACCTGGAATTC
>JAOVYW010002947.1:0-14545 GCA_025775045.1 Hiodon tergisus | reverse complement strand
TATATTGTCGCCTATTAACAAATCGCTGATCTGCATTGCCAAAGAACTAATCCCAGAAGGATTATGGTTTGCCTAGGTAGGTTTTGGCAAAGATCAGTCACACCTTTTTATGTCTTTATTTCAGCAGTAGGGTCCTCCTTGGCCTTTGCCCATAAAGCCCTTCTTGGTTTATTGTGCAGCGTATGGTATGGGTTGAAACCATCACTCCAGATTGCTCCAGGTCAGCCTTAAGCTCTTTGGATGTTTTACATGGTGTTTTTTCCACCGTTCGCACCAATCTCTGAAGACTTCTCTCATCGATTTTCCTCTTTCCACCGCATCCCAGGTTTGACAGTTCCATGAGTAGCAAACTTCTTAATAACATTGCGAACTGTTGAAACAGGGATGCCAAGGTCTGCCAAGGCCAAGGAGATGGCCTTGTACCCATTAGAATTCTTGTGTTTAGTGATAATAGCATTTCCGATGCTCTCAGACAGCTCTCTTGTATTCACCATTGTGAAAAGGGAGCAGGGAATGAAAGTGGCTTTTTTAAGCATGAAAGCCATCATTCTTTGGTTAATTCCAGTCATATGGGCACTGACAATTTATCACAGGTGAGTCTAATTTCTAATTTACCACAGGTGAGTCTAATCTAGTTCTTTTTTTCAAACCGAATTGTATTCCTAACATTCATAACATAACATAGTATTATAAGGTTGCCAATTATCATGTCATGGGAATGTTTCGGTTTTCATACTTTTTCCTCCTATTTCTTTTTTAAATTGTTATTAAATCTGTATCAAACACATGAGCGTATATAGACCAAAGCTGTTTCACTACACACATTTTTTCAGAAGATATTGTACATGATGTACTTAAAATTCTGGGGTGTCAATAATGTTGACCATAACTGTAAAGAAGCTTAATTGATTCTTTAGGCTTAAAGGAACTTCTATATATATAGATCTATCATACAGTATTTATCTGTAAGCTGGGCTTTTAAGTTAAGTTTTACTGTAAAAATCGCTTTTCCTTATTTAGATTTTTTCATTAAAAGAACTGGCTGATATACAATATTTTGCCCTCACATGATTGAAAATAATTAAATACTGGTCTCAATCGCAACGAATACAACGTAAGCTAGTATAGTAGTGCTTACCCCAACGAGCACCAGTGAAAAGAAGGACTCTTCTACTGTGCCTCCAGTACTGAAGCACTAGTGCCTCTTAGACAAGTGATGTTGTTGCTCAACCTGCATTTTACCAGTCTCCTCTCTATTGACCACACAGAGACATTTCCATGTCAGGAAAGAGCCCCAACCTCCTGTCCTGTACAGGTGTGCAGCCACAGGGAGGGCAAGGGGGAACTTACGTCGTTAGGTATTGTGAGCTCGTGAGAACTGGTAGGAGTGGTGGCATCCAGTCCTGTGGCAGGGAGACAGAGTTTAGTGCAGGGACCACAGACTTCCCTGTAGGGCACGAGAAACAGTCATTCACTCATCCAAGTAAGGAGTCAGAGGATGGGGAGTGGGTGGGGGGGCGTTGTTTTTGTTGGGAAAAAAAGTAACAGTCTGGTTTATGGAGGGGACAAGACATATTTGTATTAAATCAAAATAAAAATGAAAATAACAACAACAAAAAAATACTGTATGTATCAATAGATATGAATAAATAATTCAGTGATGCCATGATTAAGTGGTTACTGAAATAACCAGGCAGTTTGCTTCTGTTGAGCCATTATGTTTAAAAGATTCCATTGGACTATTACATCAATACACTTTATTTGTTTTAAAGTTCTGTACAGAAGCTACTTGCCATTTAAATCAGACATTTATAATAAGGAAAAACAGTTCCAATGCTTTTTATCAGTCAAAAGGAAAATGGGAAGAGGTATGAATTTTCTTTTAGAACCTACGTGACAAGAATGGTTTTCTATTTTGTCCTTATACATATTTGTTTTCTTTCTCACCAAGTTTACAGCATGGCCCATGACTGAAGAAATGGAAGGGATTGGTTGATCTCTATATATTTATTTTTTTGGATTGTGAAAACAGAAACACTTTATATTCACGTGGTATTGCAATGTTTTCAAGTTTTAAAAAAATCCATGTATCGAAGTCCATTATGAAAGTGAAAATAACTTTCACACCAAGGGTGTAATCTGATTCCCTGGGTGAACGTGTGATTTGAGACAGTTTGAAAATGTTTCTCAACCAGGTTTCAATGGGTTTATTTTTTATGACAAATATTGAGGAGACCTTTTTTGTTTTTTTTTGTTTGCCATAGTAATGTCATCATACCTCAGCAAGCAGAGCGTTACCAGGTCAAGCAAAAATATGCTTCTCACATAAAACGCAAATAACAGACAGTGATGGGGGAAGAAAAACTGTTAAGCAGAGAAGGAACAACAGGGTCATTGAGCACATTTTGGAAATTGATGTAATTACCCCAGGAGGAGAGAAAGAGAGAGGGTAGACGGACTTTCCCAGGGAGTCTTGGGTACGTACCAGGGAAGGTGGGGTTGGTCTGCCCAAGGGGAGTAAAGGGGGTATGCTGCATAGCCAACTGGTGAAGCTTGGTCAACTGCAGGGCAGGATGGGAAATTATAACTAACCAATCAAATGGAATTATTTTCAGAGTAAAACAGACAACCACAGTACACTACTGTCCTTCGCCTGTATGTTCAGTTATCAGGATTAATACAATTATTGTGTTGGTTTCATGGCTATCATTAAAAAAAATGATACTGAGATATTACTAAGCATTCAGAATAGCCTAATAAAAAAATAAGCTTTATGTTGTTATGCTGGCTGTTAACAAAATGGCTTGATGTTAATTATAACAGGAAAGGCTCATCTGGAGTGAGGTTAAATGAGGCCACCTGAGCATGCATGCATGCTTTTTGCATTCCTGACTGCCTGCGCTGCCTGACTGTTAGGTACAAAGAGCAAGGTGCTATGTTAGTCATTCTGATCCTGTTAGAGGTACTATGGCGATTCCTGTTAATCGCTGCTGCTTTTGGGATGGAGACACAGGGAGCTGGCCTGGTAGAAGAGGAAGGGGTTGGTGGGGCTGGGGGCGAAAGAGGGAGAAGGGCAATTTTATGGGTGCAGGACTCACGTCTGGGTGTGGAATAGCATACTGCCCCTGAATTGTAAAGGTCTGCAAAACACAAGGAGAAGTGTAGGGGAAGCAGTTTAACACAGACACAATTCTTAGTGTCATCCTCATCATTATCACTGTGCACAAAACATTTTATTAGAAATTAATTTTGTTCACTTTTCAGTTGCCAAGCAATTATTAGTTTATACTAGCAAAATATATGTATTGTTGACAGTCCAACTAATACAAGAAATTAAACCATTGTTATTGACTGTTAACAGAATGCACAATGCTTTCATCTCATTTCACACAGAAATTGTGTACCAATGATGATTTCTTTTTATCCTTTTTGATTTTTTTTTTAAGATAAAATTGAGCCTGCTCTAATAACTCATTCAATTTTGTTACATAACTCTTGCATTATGTAAAATATGATATTTCTCTCTTTTCTGGGTTGCATTTACAATAAAGGACACAAGGGGGCTTCGTGTTCTGTGGGAATATGATATTCAAGTGAGGTGACCAGTACCATAGTCTTTTTGTATGTAGGGTTTATGTATGTGTGTCCCTTGAGGCTCAGCTGAGAGAATGTTGCAAATCTTCTGTCACTTATTGATTCTGCAACAGCAAACATCCAAACTCCCAGAACAGTGTGCTGGCATGTTTATAGAAATGTGTCTAGAATATACATAAATCCATGCTGGGATTAAAGTTTCTTTCCTTTGAAACATCAAAACTATTAATTTTTAGAGTGCTAGACCTTGAAAATGAATTGTATTTGCTGTTTTAAAATGCTAAATAATAAAGCAAAAGTAATTTACAGAATACATTTCCTCTCAGTATAGAGTTATCGCAAGTGTCTGCAAGTTACCAGCTAAATTTCCAACAGTTGCCCAAACCCATTAATTTTTGTCACAACATGTGTGAGTCTGTCCATCGAAGATTTCCTGACCACTATGGTAAGGTATGCATCAATTATTTCATAATTATTAGAGAAATTGAACTACTCTTATGCTATTCGCTGTTCATTAAAAAATGTTTCTGCTTTTCAAGAAAATGGTCAAGGATCAAAGATGGATGTGAACAGATGTGTCTACATACACAGCCTTGCTCAGGAGAAAGTGCTGCAGTGTGGTTCACTGGCAAAGTCAAGTGAAAGCAGCATTGCCCTGATGCGAGGCCAGTAGGTTCTCTGTGTGAGCAAATGTCCAGCAGCCTCTCTAACAAAACGTGTCTGTGGTTGAAACCAGTGTACCATGGACATATTACACAACAATATTTTATATTATTTAGTTTCTTGGCAGCTACTTCTACTGAAACAGTGCAGTATTGTTTTACAGTACTGGTAAAATTATGCACATACTTAAAAATATTTTCTTTTAAAATTATTTTTGAATGACGTTTTATTGTTTTATGATTTTATAGGTCTTAAGAATTGCTTAATTGTTGCATTGTTTTTATTATTTGTAGGAATGTCTTTTTGCTGCAAGAATTAGAGCTAGCTTTGAGGCTAATTCACAAACATTCCATCAAAGTTTCATGACTAAAAGTGCTTACATGATGGGTGGTATTATGCCCCTATTAGCCATCAGGTTACTTTTTAGATTTTATTATAATATTTTAAATATATTGAAGGGATTTTCCTGAGTAGGCTACATAATGTTAAGATCATGTTATATAATTAATTTTCGTTGATAATTTATGGGTTACAGATGAGCATTTGTTACCTGTACAAAGTACTCATATTTGGGAATTGCAGTATGTCGCTTAATGGACCCCTGGTCTGTATCCATTGCAGTGTGGTGGAGTCAAAGCAAAATTTAAAATAAGTGAAAAAAATAATTTGGTTCAGTTGTTTGCCAGCAGCAGTACCTACTTTAACTGCAGACAGTAAATGGAGTCTTGTGTTTACACTCCACAGTCAAGTTTGAGCTTATGAACAAAGAACACTTTACCTTGTGAATTGAGAATGCTCAACTTTTCTAAGGAAAAAAAAATCACTGATTGAACACACACAGAACCCTCAGCAGGGCAAATTAGAGACGAACTGTAAGTAAAGGGTGAAAATGAATTGACTACTATTTTTTCAATAACATTTTTTTTTTTAAATTCCCATTTTCATTATGGATCTTTACACATGTACACCTTACAAGTTTACATTCTTGGATTGCTGGCTGTTTGCTTGCAGAAACCATGACAATCTATAATTAGGAGGAATGCTATTCTCACTGACTACCTTTATAATAAACAATCTTAAATAAGTACCTTTGGGCCTGCTGACCAGAGCTCAGGCATGTCCTGGTGGTTAAAAAGAAAGTCAAATTAGAGTGTCTGATGTGTCTTATGTCTGTATCTAATCATGTACACTGACATCCACAAGCAATGTTTTTTTTTTTTTTAATCGTGTTCTCTAATCATGTAAATATGTTTTTTAGTATTAACGTTTCCTCAGGCTTTAATTCAGTATACATAATTACAAAAGGCCTCACGATAGGAGATACAGACAAAAGAAAGACCAATAAAGTAAAGTAAAGACTATAAAAAGCTGTACCCTATTCAAGAAGTCCATATATAGCTGCAGATACTAAAATTTAAACTTGTGAGCAGGATAGAGGGGAGGGACTAGGAATACTCTATGGGAGGTTCCAGGGAGGTTCTGATCATGAGCAGTAGGAGTTACGGGGAGCCACAGACTGGGCAGGGCCAAGAGGCACTCACCGGGGCAGGCTGTGGCTGTGTCAGTACTGTGTGATTCCCTGCAGAAGTCAGGATGGTGTCTGCTCGCATCTGGCCCCCCGCAAAAATAATGGGGGCAGACGTGGGCTTTGGGCGGTACGGAATGGTGGCACCTTTGGGTGGAGACTAGGTACAATAGAGAGAAATTACATCTGTTCTACAGCAGACATAACTTCATTGTTTCATGAAGACTCAAACTCTGGGACTCTCTGGGACTCAGAGTCTAATGACTTCTCAATATGCTTTTTTTAATTTTATGATACACTTTAGAAACTCACAAATGATTTATTAATATATGTGTACATGAAAATGTCATAATATCCAATGTGTTAAAGCCATTAATAATAATATCATAATATTACTTAGATATCTTGGGATCACTGTTTGAGGTACAAAGCATAATTCCTTGAATACGTTTTTGAATAATTTAAATATGTGCAAAGGAGTTATAATATTTATCACAGCTGCATGCAGTGTTGTGATTGTTCTCACTGGCCAGATTTCTCGCTGTCAGAAAACTCAGCAGAGTGCTGATTGGTGTGGCCCCATTGCAAGTCTTTGGTCCCCATAGCCCACCTCCAGCATGACCACACAGATCTGCTTCACACACTGGATGATGGCGTCGGGTGTTCCGGAGATGGTAACGGCTCGCTCGGTGGAGTTGTGCAGCATGTCACCAGCCACCTGGACCTGAGCACCTGTGGTCTGACACACACCACAAGGAGGTGCCACATAAGAACAGGCGAGAATCAAATATTACAACACCTTATATCAAATATCACAGCACCTATTCATTCACCAAGCTTAACCAATGAGGAGGGATAAAGCTCAGTGCTTGCTGAACAAATGACTTCATTGTTGCAGTATGTAAGCAAACTGCTTGGGATCATAACACAAGATTTTAACATGTAAGTAACATCAATCCCTAAAATAAAATACTTAAGTTGGCATACAATAATTTCATTAATTGTTAAAAATATCCATCCTGAGTGTGCTGCGCTGAAAACTAATTCTGTCCATACTTTTGGAGCACGTGAGTTTTTTTCTGTTATTGGGTGTGCTCAGGCAAGCTGGAGGTGTTTGTGATGTTTGTTGACAGCAGCTGCCGTTGATAGCTCTTCCGCGTGGGCTCTGAGTATGAGTATAAGTGCTTGCGGCAACTGTCAACCTGTGTTAGCGCATGTGGGACTCCGGGCCAGAGGGGGGCGCTGGCAGACATAGCTGTCTCATCTGTTCAGCAGTGAATCAGCTGGCTGGCGGCACAGGCTCCAGCTACAGGGCCTCCTTCCCTTCCCCTTTGACAGTCTCCCTAGAGCAGCCGTCTGTTGGTCCCACTAATGTATGTCAGGTGTTATGCCAGGTGCACCCTGAGTTTTTACCTTGCATGTTATGATCATTAAATCTCCTCTTGTATAAATGTTTTCTGCTTGGCAGATCTGGCAAACATCTCTCCTAAACGAAACCTTTCCAACGTGTAAAAGCTACTATTTCGACCAATCATACCTCCATCGATATCATAATGTATATCACTGCAGCATGGTTTTTGGCTTAAGCTTAATAATTGAATATGAATGGAATAAATATATTACACAATCCAAATTAGATTAGATTAATAATGTCATAAACATAAGGCTGGGGTCAAATAATTGTTTAACCCACTAATTGGATTTTACACAACTTTATGTAATAGCTTTTTCCTTTAATAAGCTGAAGAATTAATAAAAGTACAAAACACAGAAAAATACATTAAATACAATTAATTTTTTGGGGATTTGTAGGTTGTAAAAAAATTGTAGGTTCCAGGCTCACACTATATTTTTCAGACAATATTTACATTTTCAACAGAACATAAAAGGTGTTAGTTTCATTTTTTCTTCTTTTTTAAACCAGGTTTGGAAATTACAAAATTGCTTAATTAATGAAGAATAATACATCGTCATAGCAAAAGTACTAAATGCTGCTATTTAAAATAAGATTGCTTTTATAGTTTCACAAGGCTGAAACTTAATTTCATATGTGTTACTGTGGCCTTTTACTATTCAAATAAGACCTGAGAATAGGTATGGAATTTCTCAGCAAGTGTTCCTTACTCTCTACCATGTGTGTAATGCATTATACAAAGAAATGCAATACAGTATTCAAAGTAATTATGTATCAAATTGGAAATTGCATTTCAACAAAATGATATGAAACTATATATGAAAAGCGTCCATTTCTGGTGGAAAAGTTGTCTCAAAACTGCAAGAGATTACCTTTGTACACATGGCAACGAGAAATAATAACATTAGGCTGCAGGAAATTCAGTCTATTAGGTTTATGTTTACTTTTTCTGATGTCAAGCATGATATGTGACTATACGTTTCAACAGGAGCAGACACATTAATTTATTTAGTCCACCGAGGTACCAAAACAACTAAAGAAAAATGTTTGGTAGACAAGATATTTCATACCTTAAAAGAGATTTGGATAGACAACGATTTGACATGTTTTAAAGTCCGTAATATTCTGTAGGTGATTAATTGTAACGCTGTTAATCAACTTGGCAATTGAAATAGTCACGTAATCAAAAATTAAGATAGTTAATTGTTATTTATGTTTTGTCCGCTGTTTAATTCCGTATTATAGGGTTACACATTAAACTTTGGCAAGAGATTATTACCAGGCTGTTCACTCAGTGGACAGTTTATTAGGTGTACCACCCTGTTCAAAAAATGTATTGCTCTTACATAAAGCAGGCAGACAGGCATCAATGCATTCAGTTCATGTTCGATCGAAGGTTAGAATGGGCATAATCCCATGTTTTGAGCATGGATTGAACTGGATTAGTACATATTTTTTGATTGATTGTGTGTGTGTGTGTGTCTACATGTGAGTCTAACATCATACCTCCCGAATCTCTTTTATCTTGGAGCCTCCTTTCCCGATCAAGGAGCCGCACTGACTAGCCGGGACCACGAGGCGAAGTGTCACTGGCGGCTTGCTGGTTACTGTGCTGTTTGTCATCGAGGCATTGATATCCTGCAATGTCATCATTAGTCAACTCAAGCATGTTCAGTCTGGCCTGTTCAGCTCTGCGGTTTTGATTCTGGCCAAGGGCCGGTTACGCCAAATATTAGTCCCTTGTAAAAAATCAGGTGTTACATTTGGGTAACATCATTCCAGCATCATTTAATATGAACCATGGAAAATTTAACAAAGGTTTAGAAAAACATTACTAATGCCTGCAAGGGAATTTTTTAATTACGGTTAACACTGGGATCCTATAAAATCTAAAGATTGACATTACTATAAAACTATATGACTATATGTTTCAAAAGGAGGATTTATTAGGAGACTAGACCTATAGCTAACAGAATCAAATCTATTTGCCATTTTTTCAGTGAAGGATGTTCAAAAACAATACAGATCATGTGTGGCTAGGTCATGCAATGTTACCAAACACATTTAAGGCAGCACATGTTTGGAATGTTACCTAGCATATTCAAAAAGCATGGATTTATAAGTAAATAATGTTTATAGTTTTAAACACTACTGTTTTCAAGCAGGATGTTTTGTGTCTCTGACAATTGATACTCCATTGCTGATAATATGTATCTTTTGCCAAGTGACAATGACTGTCTTTTAAAGTAATATAAGTAGGCAAATTGAAAAAAAGTAGGAAATACAAAAGTAATTCAAAATTAGCCTGGCCGTCAGGAGTCTAACTTTTTGTCTTATAATGAGTTAGTATTACATTTCATTTAACTAAATTTAACTGGTTACACTGGTCTTCTAGTTAGATCAAGTCACACACACACACACACACACACACACACACACACACACACACACACACACACACACACACACACACACACAGAGATATACTGTATACATGGAAAAATGGAAGTATTCACCACCTTCCATTGAGGCAGCTTTTCTTAAATTATAAACTGAATCTTGAATGAAGTGCTGACTTTTATTAAATGTATTTTAAGTCTAAATACGAATATGGAAACATGAGTGAGTGAAATAAGTTAAATGTCAGCAGATATCAGTGTAATTCTAGTCTGGTGCTTCATTTCCCTGCTGAAAGATGGATATTCGTCAGAGTTCTAGGTTTTTACAGGATTTCCTGTCCCTGTCAATGAGGAGCCCTACCAAACAGGATCTTTTCCCACTTCACCACTGTGCTAGTGTCAGTGTCGACCATGCTAGACCCCATGCTAGATTGTGTTTACTGGATGGTACCCTGTGTTGGATTTGTACCAAAAGTAACACAAAGAAAACTTTACATTTGGTCTCACCTGACCACAAAATCTTTTCCCACTTGTTTGTCATATCATTAAAAACATGGAGGTATCCTTAACTGTTTTTTTTCCTAGCCTGGTGGCTCAGTTTGGAAGAACAGCCTAATATAAACGTCTGGGTGGAATGATACAATTTCAGCTTCTTATTGATCAAGGTGTATTCGGTTGTGCCTTTCTACAACCGTTGTTTTGACAGTTCCTTGGATTTCATTGTTGAATTTGGGCTGGAAATTCACTACCTTACAAGCAAATTTCTTCTAAACTAAACTAAACTGGTGTGTTTGTATTCAGACGAATCTCAAACAATTAACTGGGTCAGTGTTAATATATTTTGTTACCTGAGTAAATTTGGTTTCCATAGCAAAGGGGGTGAATACGTATGCAACGCAAAATGTGTTTGTATGCTATGCAGAACGTTTTTTTATTTAAATTCATTATTTATGTACTACATAAAAATATTTTTCTTTGACAGGTTTTTTCTTTGACTATTTGCTGCAGGCATATTTCTATTTTAAAGTTACATGAATGCAACAAAATTTGAAAACTGCGGGTGATGTGAATTCTTCTTCAAGGCACTGCATATATCAGAGGTAGCTGGTGCTGGCGCAGCAGAGTGGTAGCAGAGTTGTGCTCAATATATTTAGCATATTTCTTAACATACTCCATTTAAAGTACAAAGGTGTTTTTGTTGCAGGTAGCACACATTTTTAAAAATGCTCAGTGTTAAATTAAGAGGACTAGATTTGAACTTGTGGTATGTTGCTGGGCTAACATTAGACAAGACACCAGTAAAACCAGAAAGTCTGACTGACTGTAAGACATGCACTAAAGACTATGTTTATGCCACTGGTCCATGGTCAAGCTCAGCGAAGTCCCAGTTGCTTAGCTGCCTTGTGTGGGCCAACTTGACAAAGAAAAGTGTTCCAAAGAACATACTGGAGTGGATATGGTGAATGTGCAGGAGTGCAGTGGAGACAGTGAACGTGCCAGAGTGGAGATGGTGAACGTGCCGGAGTGATGATGGTGAACGTGCCGGAGTGATGATGGTGAATGTGCAGGAGTGGAGAGGAGATGGTGAGCGTGCCAGAGTGTAGATGGTGAATGTGCTGGAGTGGAGATGGTGAATGTGCCGGAGTGGAGATGGTGAATGAGCAGGAGTGAAGTGGAGATGGTGAACGTGCCGGAGCGGACTGGAGATGGTGAACGTGCCGGAGGAGTGGAGTGGAGACGGTGAAAATGTCTCCACAGTGATATGTCGTGATGAAGCGGAGAAGTTGAAAATGGCAGAGTGGAGTGGAGACTGTGAACGTGCAGTTTTGAGTGTTGTGTCCTATAGTAACCTATTTTGAGGGGGTTTGGATGGAAAAAGGAGATGTGCTGACCTCTTCAAACTTGAGCGCAATCATGGAGAAGGCTTTGAAGATGGCATCTGTGGGGCCTGTTATGGTAACAATCCGCTCTGGGCAGGAGCCCTCTGAGATATTGATCCGTGCTCCACTCTGCAGCCACGAGAGAGATACACATCAAGTTTTTATACTTTGAGTTTGAGATTGAGTACTGGGTACCTTGTAAACAAAATGGCTGAAGCAAAATAACCTTTACCACTATTAACAGTGCTATACCTTAATATTACTGTTCTGTTATTACATGTCAATGAATTATTCTTTAACAAAACTAATATTAAAGGATGTTAAAGTAAGGTCAACCAGGAGGCACTGCTATCCTGTTGCTGTACATTAAATCTGAGGTTACTCAAATTCTTGCAATGCTTAAAGTCAGGCGCTTTTGTCTATGCAATTATTAAAATAAACAACATAAGATATTACTCAGTCATTATGAGGGTCGTTTTAGATCAATTAACTTGCATTTATCAAAGAGGGAGAAAATTACATTGAATCATCCTATTATTTTAATTGATGAGTGTGTCAAACTTACCTCTTCCCTCATCTTTTTGACTGTCTCACCTTTCTATAAGAAATTAAATATAGAAACATATTGTGAAAAACAATGCCTTTGGCACAACCGACCTACTTATTTTGAGCACTTGAAAATGTCTGCTCACCTTTCCGATGATGCTGCCGACTTCCTGTGGATAGAAGAAAAGAGAGATCAGAATAAGATTCAGTGTGAGGAATAGAACCCAGAACAATGATGAGAGAACCTGGTGGGATAAGGAATGGAACCAAAAAAAGGCAGACGTGGGTAATGGGTAAGGCTTTCATGCCCTTGGAACACAATAGAACTCAATAAGGCCACAAAGGGCCAAAGGGGGGACCGTGGCTAAAAGGACACTATGTCAACCATTCATGCTTTAGGGCATTTACAAACAAGCTCCTAAGATGTGGCTAACCATGTTTCTGGGCATGGCGCAGTTGTAAAGCCATCTCGAACATGGTGAAACGTGAAGGCAGAGCAGTGACATGGCTCTCAGCTTCAGTGTAAATGTGATATGGGGACAGAGGTTAAGCTTCAGTATAAATGTGAAGTGGGGACAAGTTAAGCCTGAACGCCACAGATTAACTCTAAGGAAGCATCGACATTTCTTCTGCATGTGAATCAGTGAATATTTACTTTTGGCTATCTCAAGCCAATTAACAGTATCAGGGGAAATAATATTTTTTTGCCTACCGCCATTTTCGGAGGCTGTTTATTTTCAAACTGGTGTCTAGCTGTCAGGCCTCAACTATGGTTCGAGGTGGGGCAGGCCACTTACCTTCCCGTGCATCAGGAGCCTGATGGTCAGCGTGACATTCAGGCCACCATCTGAGACCTTCCCATCTTTGGAGCTGAGGCTCATGGTCATGTTCGTGTTCATCTTGATGCACAGGAGCTTCACTCAGAAACACCCTGCAGACACCGAAACTGTTCTCAGATAAGGTGGTTCAACAGACCACTATTAGCGCTTCACAAAGTAAAACCGATTTTCCAATTGACATAATTGGCATTCAGGACATTCATACACAAATAATGGATAAAATGAGAATCTTCCAAAGAAGGTGCCATGGGCTTTAACTGGTAACTGTCTCACCTGTGTTGAAACGCAAGTATAAACTGTTAACTCTCTATCAATTTCTCATGAATCCTGTGGGCTTTGGCACTCTTTAAACTGATTTATATTTTGTGATATGCTGACATCTGCAATGAACTCCCCTAATTCCTCTTTTTAGTCTCCTGGTGTCTTTGCAAAGCTGATCTAACTGCTAATCATCAATTCATATAAGAAAATTATTCTCCTGGTATTTGAACCAGAAATATTCTGGCCACAAGTTATTGACTGCTATGGAACCGCTGTACACTTTTATGCAGTACAATGCAATGCTGCCCACGTGTATGCAGTACAATGCAATGCTGTGCACGTGAATGCAGTATAATGCAATACTGCCCACGTGTATGCAGTACAATACAATGCAGTGCAAGTGTATGCTGTACTATGCAATGTTGCACACGTGTATGCCGCAAAATGCAATGCTGTGCACATGAACAGTATGCGGTACAATGTGATGCTGCTGCTTGTTTTTAGTTTAAAACAAACCAGCAAACATATACTTATATATAAACCATATTTCAGATGAATTCACTGCATGCATTCAACTTATATTAAGAATCATATAAGGAATTGCATGTTAACAACAACGAATAACCTCACTGACATCTGTGTATCAGCACATATTGTCAAGCAATTCATTAGAATGGCTGAATCAGACTTGGCCATCTGTTATGCTGAGTAAATTGTCTAAAAATAAGTAATCTGAGTTTCACCCTTCTGACTAATTCTTTGTATTCTAAAGCTTTGCACATATAAGTCAATTCTAGAAAAGAAGTCATAATAGCCACACAAAACTATATTGTGGATGGCTTATTGGATGAATGTGTAAATTGTAAGAGTTCCAGCTAACGAGAATAATGACGAGATAAAGAACATTAAGATACAACAAGAGAGTAATGTGCCGGACTGGAGAAAGTGATGTGTTGTAGTGAAGAGAAGGAGAACACGACTATATCTCTTTATTGTACTAATAAATATATCAAAGATATTCGCATGCAAAGCTGAGGATCACACTCTACATTTTGTCTCTAGCTAGAAGTAGATCAGCTCACTTTGAGAAAATGGTCATCTTAGCTTGGCTTTATTTAAAAGGTAAATAAAGAACATTTAATCCAGGTGCAGTAAACAGCTCCATCTCTTCTGGGGAATTTTGCCACGACATCTGATTGGTCAGCACTGAGCACCAATCCTGAAACTAAAGGACTTAGTGACCACTAGATTAAAAAAATGAGACTTAAATAATTACATTGTGCATGTTCTATGATGAGATAGTCACTGATGTGCTCCATTGCTAATTATACTGCAACATAAAGACATCACTGCCCCCTTTACCGTCCCCAAGACCCTTGACATTGTGCAGTATTTCTGCAATATAACATACATATGTATATAGC
>JAOVYW010002945.1:1352-12872 GCA_025775045.1 Hiodon tergisus | reverse complement strand
TAAACATTGACCGGAGATGAGGTGAGGTCGCTCTGTAGCCTGGACGAGCCCCCCTGGAGAAGCGGCAGATGTGGGGGAACAAGGCTTAAACATTGACCGGAGATGAGGTGAGGTCGCTCTGTAGCCTGGACGAGCCCCCCTGGAGAAGCGGCAGATGTGGGGGGGTCACAGGTGGAGATGAGGCCAAAAGGGGCCGGTGACTCAGCGCTGGAGTCAGGCAGACAAGCCGACAGACTGGTTAGCTGATCCCAGAGGGTGCAGACTGATCTCGCCGCAAGAAAGTCCAGTGAGGCCGCACCCCGCCGTGCCTCTGAGCGCTCTGACAGAGAGACAGAACGGCTGTCCCTGAGTGAGAGACAGAGAGCTGTCCCTGAGTGAGAGACAGAACAGCTGTCCCTGAGTGAGAGACAGAGAGCTGTCCCTGAGTGAGAGACAGAACAGCTGTCCCTGAGTGACAGACAGAACGGCTGTCCCTGAGTGAGAGACATAACGGCTGTCCCTGAGTGAGAGACAGAGAGCTGTCCCTGAGTGAGAGACATAACGGCTGTCCCTGAGTGAGAGACAGAGAGCTGTCTCTGAGTGAGAGACAGAGAGCTGTCCCTGAGTGAGAGACAGAGAGCTGTCCCTGAGTGAGAGACAGAGAGTGGTTGTAGTTGTTAGTGCCTGTGACAGTGACAGGCAGAAAAACACCGATTCACGGCTCCAGATTGCACATTTGTAAATATGAATGCCCCTGGTGGCTTCTTACAATAGAATCATCTGTTTCTTTTATTAATAACAGGCACCTGTCCTGATCTGCCAGAGTGCATTAACTGTAAGACACAAATACCCTCAATTTGTAAGAGCGTAAAACAATTGTGCAACAATATTCTAGATTTCTCCAAATCTCTTCACTTTTTAAAATTTCAACTAGTTTCACCTTCAAATTGTGATTAAGAATACATCTTATTCACAATAATTACATGGTCAAACTGTGCTAACAGAAAAGACCACCATTAACACCATTTACCACACCATTAACCACACCATTAGCCACACCACGAACACTGTAAATTAACCATTAACACCATTAACCACACTAATAACCATTAACACCATTAACCACACTAATAACCATTAACACCATTAACCACACAAGTGTTTATCCACTAACCACACCATTAACCACACCATTAATTAACTGGTGCCCGGTGGTTGCCCTGTGCCCGGCAGTTAAGGCATTGATACCATACAGAGACCGCTGGCTGGTTGAACCCAACTGTTGTACCCCTAAGAAAGCTGTGTAACCCAAAACGATTCGCAAAATATCCAGCAACTTCCATGGATACATCTGTAAGCAACGCAAGTAGCTCACATGCTACAGAGCCCACTAAAAATCACCTTAAACTAAAGCAGACAACGCGAGGAGAAACTGCTTTCTGTGGACATTTACACCGTGTTTTTACACTCCTGACACTGCGGCACACCCACCAGCACGGTCTCTATTACCCAATTTGCCGTTGGGACTGGCTACAAATTGCCTTGTCTAGGAGTAGGGTGGATGGCTGGGGGCAATTTAAACCCTTGGACCACTGCAGATTAGAAAATTTAAGATCTACCATGATGTTCTCCAAATAGAATTAATCCTTTTAATTCCATTTTCTTTAATGAATTTGCTGTTTAAAGCAAGGCAGGTCGAATGACTAATCTATTCCGCACCTTCTGAACGAGCTCTAGGCACTGCCGTAGAAAACCGTGCCACTTCCATGCAATACCAAATGAAATTACACAGTGGAAAAAAAGCATTCAACCATTAATGTCATTGTCCCACAAGTCATGACAACGCTGCTCGTCGAAAGTTTGTCAGTGGATTACCTGTTGGGAGAGCTTACTGAAAACAGACTCCCCAAAGAGTGACAGACACTGTTAATGGGGCGGTCTAACAGAGATCCAATAGAAGATCTCCCTAAAAATATCGTCATTACTTTCACAACGGTTTGGAAGTGGAAAAAATGAGTTATAACCTTTATACAACGCTCAGAGTTGACTCATTGATCTAAACGTGTTGAATATCCACACTGGACTATTCCTCAATCCCCAAGTCACAGTCTCCAGAGTATTAGTGTTTGCGTTAGTGTTAGTTTTGTGTTAGTGTTAGTTTTGCGTTAGTTTTGAGTTAGTGTTAGTTTTGCATTAGTGTTAGTATCAGTGCACTATGTTCACGTGCACTTGTGTTGACTGATCTCTAAACCATACCTGTTTGTAGTTATAAACCTCTTTGTGTTAGTGTTAGTTTTGCATTAGTGTAAGTATTTTACTTACTTACTGACTAACCAGTGTTTACCGCGCTTTGACTTCTTTCTACTTTACCCGACTACGATTACTAGATTTCCGGAGTCCGATCGTGACATAACCTAACTTATTATATATCACCTATAAAAGTTTACCCATCTTATAGTAGAATCCTCACTACTAATTCCCATATTCACAACTAGCAAACTGATAATATTTTCCTGTTGTGTACATGACGGGCTTCTCGCCCTGGGTGTACCCGGTTAGGCTCCATCCTCCACGCAGCTCTGAACTGGATGGGCGTGGGTGTCAGAAAACGGGTGGACGGACGGCCGTGTGCCTCACTCTGCTGATAATCCAGTGTCTTTCCCTCAATCTTCACTCATGAGCCCGAGGACAAAAAGCACCGTGGGATCTTTCCTGTCTGAAATAAGATTATCGCTCATCACGGAAACAGACTGGGGAACGTCAGTGCAGAGCAAAGTTCTGCACCTCGCTTTCAGGGACAACGCAGGCCATAAATCACACACTATTTCTGCGACTCTGCTGGAGAAGGAGATGTCCAGATGCCTTCTCACTGGGAGGGCCGGGAAGAGGAAGTGACTGTATGTACTGCTCAAACCCGGCAGACGCACTCGGGCGTAACCGTACGCCACCGCTGGGACTCATGAAGTATTCAGGATTCTTTACTCAGGATCTCTTTACTGGGACCAGGAGAATCGGTGCCCAGCCTTCCACCTAAACCGCTGTGCATCAGGGCCAACACCGTGGGACGGCCACAGACGCCCCCCCCGTCGCAATTAGGAACGTAACGTTGCAGAACAGGACAGAACAGAGCAAAAGCTGAATGGCATTAACGTCATTAACGTCAAGGCAGACCTGCTTTGAGAAACCCTCTGATGATTTTCAGGGCCCAATAGGGGGCAGGGTGTGACCACGATGGAGGGAAAGCTTGATTTAGGGACCAATTATGCCATCTGACAGTTAACAGCCACTTCAACCCGACTCCCTCTTCTCTCTCTCTAACGGTTTCCCTGGGGTCTTCCCACTTCAACCCGACTCCCTCTTCTCTCTCTCTAACGGTTTCCCTGGGGTCTTCTATCCTTTCACGCAGAGCAGAGCAGGAGAGCAGGTAAGGTTGGTGACAGCCAATTCCACTGCTTTACCTGACAAGTGGAGAGCTCTTTACATCCTGTGATATAGATTTATCTCTTTATAAACTGGTTGGTCCCTGGTTGTTACAGGGCCGTGGCTGTAACAGGTTGTTGAACTGTTACAGGCTAGTGGTAGATACATACCGTGTTGTTGTTACAGGAGAAATTCCTGCTGGAAAAAACGTATGAATGTGGGGAAGGTGCTATAACTATAACTTTTCTCTCCATTCACTGGTCATCCTCACACGAGACAGGGATATTACACCTGCATTCATTTATTTCCAGCTGTCCCACCAACAATGGTCATCTGAATTAGATTTGGCTGGAAGTAGTGGAAGACCGATTCACCGGAACTCTATTACTGTAATTGCTTTGTGTTTGTTGATGGGTTTGAGCCTCGCGCCATCCTGGAAGAGAATCGGTCTGAAGCCACTGGCGGTTTAAATGACACACAGCTCTCCTGCCAGAACACTAAAGTCAAGCTAAGTTGGCTAACTTCAGCGTGCATGTTTTAGTTATCCCTTCACAACCTGGGCCTTGAACTAAAAGCCTTCCGGTTAACACAGCAAGCCATGCCAATCAGCTTCTCCGATTCCTACGACTAGCTCACCCATAACAATCATAACAGTCTCTCAATGCGTCATTTAGCAACATATCTCACCACTAATAAGTCGCCAGACTGTTCCGCACATTTATTATGTCTCTGATAAAAAAGTCTTGAAGGTTTCAATGCTAGATCTGATCGCTTGTGAGGAGAAACAATGAAAAGCTAAATAGATACAGTCAGCCAAATGTCTTTCTTGATTGATTGTTATATGACAAATTGACAGGAGAAATGAACTGAAGTAAATTATTGGCAGCCAAATGGAAAGTTTAATTAACTGCCAGGAGTTATTGATAATACTGACATGGCGTCACCGTGCCTGTGTAAGCAAGCACGGGAGGAAGGGGATAATCTTCGATATTCCGCTGACTACAGGAGATCTCTGTCGCCAAAAATATGCACTCCATCAGAAAGCTTTGTCTTATTGCCTGGATTCAGGGCAAATATTATACTTATATTGGTTGGAATGTGAGCCTCATGTTTTTTTTATTACAAAACTCACATTAAAACATAACACGTTCCTAACAAAACAGCATGACACCATTAAGATGTATTTAAAAGACAATCCGTTGTGATTATTAATCAATAATAATAAAAAATAGCACTCTGGGTGTAACAAGCAAATCCAATGTTTCAGAGAAATTTCAGAAATTCGTTGGCTGATAAGCTTAAATCAGTAAATCAGTTTTGATTGCCACTGCTAAGGTATATAGGATAACTTCAACTTCTGCTTCCTTCATGGAGAGCATCAGAACCTTCTGCTTGGGTTAACTAACCCTAACCATAACCATAACCATAACCTTGTGGCCCTAAGGTTAAACAAACCTACTTTTGGGACAGGGTAGGGCAGAGTTTATTGACTGCGTCCTCTACATGAGATATTTTGTACTTCCGTATAGCACACTGGTTTACTCTCTAGTCCTGATGCCAGGAGACACAACTTGTCCAAGTTGATTTTGTTTCATCAACCCCTTGATCAACTAGGCTTGGCTGCTCTCTTCGTTGAATTCATATCTGAAATTTTTTACCTCTTGAAAGTAATTCATTCAAGTCTGTTACAAGAGTTGATGCTTGCTAAAAGATCATTTTACGACTTCCTAGTAGTGTTATAAATTCCCCTCATAAATACGATTAAATAAGGAACTCGCTGTCAGATTTAACTGGATAAAACATATTTTTTTATCAATGCATTGTTATATGCCATACCCAGAGGAATTCATTCAATTCCTTACTTCGATCGTTCGATGGTTTAGTAGCTACACATTTCTCCAAACAGTGACTTACTGCTAATCACCGATAATGAGTCTGCATTTGTAAGCATTCCGCAGTTAAAATAAATAAATAAACAAACGTACACTTGGCTCTCCCAGGACAACGGGCAAAACCAATGGGAGAGAGCGGACGGGGGAAACCAATGGGAGTGGGCTGACGGGCGAAACCAATGGGAGAGGGCTGACGGGGGAAACCAATGGGAGTGGGCTGACGGGTGCAACCAATGGGAGAGGGGTGACGGGTGAAACCAATGGGAGTGGGCTGACGGGGGAAACCAATGGGAGAGGGCTGATGGGGGAAACCAATGGGAGTGGGCTGACAGGCGAAACCAATGGGAGTAGGCTGACGGGTGCAACCAATGGGAGAGGGGTGACGGGTGAAACCAATGGGAGAGGGGTGACGGGTGAAACCGTCTTTACAATCGCAGGTCTTCAGAACACGTCCATCACTCTGGCTCCAAACATCCCAGGCAAATCAACGCTGAAACATGGAAGTCAGAGGAATCAACAAGTCTCGCTTTCAGAGGTTCCAGTCATTTTAATCCATTGTGGACGGCATTCACCTCAGCTAACCCGGCTGGCAATTAATTAGTCAACCCTGCTTTCACACCTAATTTGCTGGCATCTTCAATTAGCAGCCGTCCTCTGCTTGCGTCTCACATAGGCTGCCAAGTAATAACTCTAAATCACACCCCAACACTAAATACCATTCTTTGAACAAAATTAAATAATTACAAATGAAAGACTTCATTTTCATAGTAGTAGCATATGATATTTAATAATCCCATATGTCTACCGTTTATACAACTGGGTATGTAAAGCCAAATTAATTAGCCCCTAACACTGGCTTAAAAGTACAAAAGCTCGCTGGATGCAGTCCAATGCATCAACCAAAGCTTCACATCAGTGTTAATACGCTGAGACAATCCCAGCCAAGTTACAAGTTTTGAAATGTGTACGAGTATGTCGGATGACAGGGGGCGATGAGGTGCTACATTGATATTTAAAAAAAAAACGTGGAAAACGAATTATGACAAAGACAGCAAATGGTGTAATATCCAGGACAATAAAAGCCCAATTCTGACTGCCCCCGCAAGTCAACCCTATCTCTAGTAGCCTGTGATCGGTTTTGGGCCGTCAAATCGTTACAAAATCTTTTTTTTTTAAAGACTTTCATCGCAAAAAAATCTCAGAATGCTCACGATGCTGGGAATGGTTTTTCAGCTAACTATTGCGTTGCCTTCATTTTGGTATTTTAATTAATGTTGATGGCACAACAGCTTCATAAACGGTTAGCGTCAAACTCTATCCAGATCAAGGTACCTGGAGGCCTTGCTGATGTTTATTCAACGTTCAACGAGCGTTTTCCCTGCAGTCATGTCGGTTAATCGTCTGCAAGCAACAGCTGAATCAGCCAAGGGGTGCCACGAAGACCGCGATTCCACGTGCAAAGGTCGAAATTAGTCGCGATCCTTCCATAAAAAATGCTTCAGTAAATCATTTACTTACCCAGAAACGGAAAAGGAATGAGGCGCACAACTGTTACAGCACTGAGCTGTGTAATCAAGACATCGACAATGCAAGCGTATGTCTCCCAAAACCCTATCTCAGGCGGTGATTTGCCGATTCGATTTTAACTGCCCCATTGACTGACATACTCCGAGATGAGCAGTATATTCTCGAATAAGGTTTTTTATAGTGTCCTTAGGTAAGTCCTGCCTCAGAAATAAAACCCCGGAGACCCGAACGGAAAACAGCCCCATTTCTCGTAGCGTGCTGGCACAAACGTTCTCCCAGGAACGCGATGAGAGCTCAGAATGTCATAGACAACTGCGCACGCCTGAAATGCCCCGCTCCATCAATGTCTTCTTATCAAGTTGAATTATAGGCTCTCTGGGTTTAAATTAAAAGGATGAGAGGTTGGACAAATATAATACACACAGCCACGCTTTAGCTCTCACCGAATCGGCCAGAAACGGAAACTGAATTTCAAAAGAATGCAATTGCTTTACACAAACATTTTTTAAAAGTAGTTTTTTTTTACGAGATTAAACCATGCTTAAAATTTGTAAACTGTGCTAGTTCCAACTGCATTCCCTGGCAATCACACCTGATGGCATTTAACGGGTCTGTGTAGATTGTATTGACCTAAATGACCAATGACGGTGACATTATAAACTTGGGCAAGTAGCCAACCTGCACAACTGGGCTTGTACGCAAAACAGTGAAAGCCCAGTCAACAGCGCGCAAAACTGCGTTTCCAAAAACAATGCCAAACATTGGCATTGCTGATATCTCTGAAGTCGAATGAGTATTTTTGGTTCTAATTATCGCCAGGCTACCAGGGTGATTTTCTCTGCGAGAAAGCAAATCATTCACTTTGAGCGTTGATGATAATGGGAACTGAAGGATGGGATTTCAACATGCTTCTCTCCCTCTCCCTCCTTCTCTACCTGAAGGCATCGTTGTCTGTAACTTTCCCAGCTGTTCTCCAGATGCCGGGTAAACCCCACGGATGAGCCCAGGGGCATCTCGCGCAGAAGGCGACCGGTCCGTCCATCAGCTTGGCAGGTGGTGATTGACATGACTGGTGACGCCGTGGCAGAAAGCAGATGTACAAGCCACAGCGGAGCTCGAAATGGGCCAGTGCCAATCCAATGGGCAGAGAACCATGGTCACCTCTTCCCCGCTCCCTCCCACGGGACGGGACACCAAATAGCTGACGGATGTCACAAAGTCCTGCTGGTCCATTGGCAATAGATCCCAGTATGTTCCCTGATGAAGCCCTGATTCTTCCACACCCCCCAGTACCTCCCTCCATATGGCCCTGATTTCTGTCTACAGGCTCAAATCAGGTATTTTTTCTATCTGTGGGGATCAAGGGTCAGTGCAAATACAATACTCCTGTCCCCTTAGGCATATCAACACTGTAATATCGCCGGCAAACCACTTCCACGGTTGACACGCATTCAGAAGGTGCATTTCACGTGAATCTATACATGCTAATTCTGCTATATGCCAGGTAGCATGCTGAAAGTAAAAGACCGTACAGACAAGCACACCGCTCACTGAGGAGTGCCCAGCCTTCATTCGGGAAGGTTTTTAAAATTCACATCACTACGGAGACATTGTTTTTCTTAGGGGCTTTGTGCGAGGTAGCTGGCTAACTTGCTCCACCTCCACAGTCCAACCTCCAGCTGCTGCTTTAAGTTCTGCCAGAGCGCTGTGCTGCACGGGCTGCTCTCTTGACAGGTCGTTTTTCATTCGCCTCAATGCGAGGGTGGAGCTAAGAGGCTGTGGCAAGCTGCAGTAATTAGCGGCCATCCTGCCGTGGGTAATTGGCGCTAGCCTCTGTGGAGAGCCGGAGGTGGCGGAGTGAGCCGCTCGTTCCCACCAAAGCGCATTTCGTCCGTCAAACCGCTCCCAGGCGCCAAACGCTCGCTTGAACACCGGCCCCGGTTGGACCCAGTTCTGTTTTAGATTCACCCGAGATTCACCCGTCGTGCATAAACAAATGAAAAAGGTTTAATCAGCTCAATATAGATCGAAATGAGCCATATGCACCGGCACTGTAAGGTCACCCACTGCAAAGTCGCTCACTTCAAACTAGGCAAGAGTCTGAAAACTGAAGCAAGGCCTCTTCTTCAATCAGACCCATTGTTTCAGAACCAATCTTGAAATTGTTTATATTATTCTTATACTCAGCTTCTACCTGAGACACCCTCAGTATATATATATATATATATATATATATATATATATATACCCTCAATATATTCTGTAGCAGAGGTCGCCCATACGCAGCTCGCCAAACAACCGGTCACTATCTGATTGTAAATGAGCTGCTGGTAAAATGATTAGGAAAATAACGATTCATTATGAAACTTCTCATTCTACATAATTGTTCTCCACTGCAAGCAGTCTAACCCATTGGTCAAAGTTGGGGAATATCATTATGATACTGTGCCTTGGAAACTTCATTGCGAAATACCGCTAGCCAGCTAGCTGGACCCAAATGTTGGAGCACCGACCCACAAAACATTACTTTAATAAATAAGTAATGAATATTTTTTTGCCTAAACGCAGACAGAAGGCGAGTTTACCTACGGATTGCTACAGGATCGCGGCTGCTACCGTTTGTGAGCATGGGGGGGCGACGTCTCCTAGCGCAGGCGCTAAGCTAGGACACTTTTGCATATTCTCGGAAACTCAAATCGACGTCAGCATTTTCACACACACATTCATCAACAAAAAAAGTTTAAAAAGTTAAAATGTATCCCCTCTTAATGTGAAACACCATCAAGCTACTGAGTACGTCATGAAGACGAAGACGTTTCTGCTGACGGAAAGCTACAAGACAGAACGAATTTGCCGCGTAATGTCAACGGTAAATAAAAACTCGTTTTAAAACATTGGTCCAACAGACTGCTAAGCGCTTCCTGTGACAGTTTCAAAGCACAGTATTTACTGTAGCAGCTACACTGGTGCCTCACTGTGTGCTATCTGGCTGACTCAGCAGATGTGACCAAATAACAGTGCACCCTCCGGAACCAAAAACTTCTTAGACTAAATAACTAACGTCACCTCTATTTTTGTTATGGAAAATTAGTCAAAGTTGTCGCCCGTCTGCATGTCAATAATAGCATGTTCAAAGAGAAGTGACCTGGATGATGAGACTGAAACACACCGAATAATTGCTCACACTTTTAAAATGACATACATTATCATAATGAAAGATAAGAAACACAAAATTAGCATGGAAACAAAGAAGATTGTGATGTATTTATTCACTGAACCATACCCTCATACCCAAATTAAATGTAGGCCCACCAAAATAAAATGGACCAATAGATAAATCCTGTTGGCATGAACTTGTGATAACAAATCGTTTAAATCTTACATAATTGTGCCACTTCATTATGATTATCTATAAATTCATTTAAGAACCGAAAGAAACTGACAGAACTTGCGTTCTGGGTCTTGCTGCACTCGAACCTCTCACTACTGATCGGACACGAGATTATAATCTCCTTTGAGGAGATTGATATTCTATTTTTTTTAAAGGTATTTTTTTTTTTTAAGTGTACCATTTGCCAGACACGATGCTGGTCGTGTAAAAATTAAATACAATTAGCTTGCCGGAAAAGAAGTGAAAATAATGGTGAGGGGGTAAAAGATCTCTCACTCACCCTCCCTCACAATCCCTCTCCCTCACTCTCCCTCCCTCACCCTCCCTCACTCTCGAGCGTTTCTTTCTGTTTCCCTCCCTCCTTCTCCTCCTCTGTGATTAAATTCCCCCCCAACATCTCTCTCTTTCTCTCAGTCTGCCCCACAATTTTCCCCTCCGTGGTCCTCCCTCCTCGGCGATTTAAAAGGCTCATCTTGCTCACCTTACAATCTCTTTAGTGCAGGGCCCTCGAGCAGCGCATTACTCCTACTGTGGCAGGATGGCTCCTCCAGAGACCGGAAAACGTTGCAAGTGTGTGTGTGTTTGTGTGTTAGTGTGTGTGTGTGTGTGAGAGAGAGAGAGAGAGAGAGTGTGTGAGAGTGTGTGAGAGAGAGAGTGTGTGTGTGTGAGAGAGAGAGAGTGTGTGTGTGTGAGAGAGAGAGTGTGTGTGTGTGTGTGTGTGAGAGAGAGAGTGTGTGTGTGTGTGAAAGAGAGAGTGTGTGTTAGTGCAGGGCCCTCGAGCAGCGCATTACTCCTACTGTGGCAGGATGGCTCCTCCAGAGACCGGAGAATGTCACATTTCTCTCTGGCCCGTGCGCTGCCTTGTTTCAAACGGAATGCCCCCCCTCCCCAACCCCTCTCATCTGGTTCTTAGACGTGTGACGCACAAACATTCTGTTGGACACACCAGCGTGAAAGGGAGCGTACCTATGTTTGAATTCTGAAATCTGGCAACATTCCTTTTTCCTTAGCTTACATGCTGACCTGTCTTCTGCATGGGCAACATCGAGACCGCTCCAGCTACAGATGTTGGGCTGCTCACCAGAAACTCAAGATGGACATGAACTAAAAATAAACGCTGATTAGACTGCCTTACAGGAAGGTAATTAAAAACAACGATGATGCTTTGAGCGACATGTGAACAGATGAGCGAGCGTGGCACTCAGCAATGTGAAACAACGGGAGACGTGAACGCATGTGAAACAACGGGAGACGTGAACGCATGTGAAACAACGGGAGACGTGAACGGATGTGAAACAACGGGAGGCGTGA
>JAOVYW010002943.1:0-14546 GCA_025775045.1 Hiodon tergisus | reverse complement strand
CACACACACACACACACACACACACACACACACACACACACACACACACACACACACACACACACACACACTCCATAGACACCTGCCGAAGGGTATTTTGGTAGTTCTTTCAGCCACCTCCAACGTTGTTCATGAGCGGCTCGCTCATTGAAATATAAAACTGCAAGAATATTTTGATAAAAAATAAATATTTTTAAAATACAGAAACAATTCTACATGACTGCATAAACCCCACTCTTGTCTAAGGCCTTCATCTGCAGCGAGAAGCCAAGGCAACGAACAACAGCTGCGTGTGGCGCTGATGCTGTCTACTGGAGACAGAACTACAAATCCTTGGGTTTGTTGTGGAGCTTTTATTAAGGCCCCAGCGTGGCTGTACTATTTGGTAGAAGAGCAAAACAAAATCAAACAAAAAGCAGAAAGTGTGAGACAGCTAACGCTCATTAGCATTTCGATCCAAATCCATACTGATGAACAGAGAAATCCTGTGGGCTCTGTTCCCTTTTATGTTCCGCTTCACACACAGATCAAGACAGGGAAGGCTACTCGTCATCAAATCTGCCTCTCAGTGGGAGATACAGAGTTTTATTTTTCTGACGCACATGGACTAAGTACATTTTTTATTCGATGCGCTGCTGGTTAGCAAAACAACTTGTATATCCGGTTCATTACGCCCAATGAGTTGGTGTACACTTTATTCAAAGTTAGTTAAATACTGCTTCAGTAAACAACAATCAACATGAAACCGACGCCTATTGTACTGTCATGTATGTCAACATATTGGAACATGCTGGAATGAACACCTACTAGAGGCTCACAACTCAAATTTTGTTATTTGAAAAACCGAATGAATTAAACAAAAGTGAGAATAACATTTTTTTCTGAAAAATCTGTCATGTCAGTTTTCCTCTCCTTTAAAAAAAAGAAGACTTTTTGGTAACAACTTGCACACCTTCCAATAAAGGCTAAAAAATGCAGACTATCGCTTCCCAAGTGCCTCGCTATTGTTCAACACGATTGCAGTCTGAGCCCTAGGATCAGGAGTTTTCCCAGTTCAAATCCAGTTTACTTCATTACGCCACGTTTTCTTGAACACTTTACATTTACATGAAATTATGCCCCATGGCACATGGTAATTGTTACATAAGGAGAATTGGAAAAAGGTCAACACCTTTGAACGGGGGCAAGGTAGTTGGCGCCCGAATCAATGTCCTGTGTCAATGGACGGGGTGTTTTTGTGGCACGGAGATCCACCACCCGACAATTTGGAACTCTAGAAAGAAATGAAGTCGGCATCCCCAGGGTTGAGTCCATGTCCTGACCAATTCAAACTGTTCAGAGGGCAAATGGCAAAGGGCAAAGGGCAGGGAAACGTGCTATTAGGTTAATGTACCTAATGGCCACCCAGTGTGTTTTGTTCCCATTATTTTACTGACTGATTGTTAATCTTCATTAATGTAATTAGCTCTCCAGTTTTTATGGCTCACAGAGTGAAAATTAATGGCAATTATTTTAATGTGAAGCAACTAAGTATTTACCATGGGTGGGAAGCCAGTCCATTTAAGCATCAGCCTATGTATTTTTAACATTGAGCATTAACCTGAGATCAGTACCATTTTACGGTGTACAGTGTGACTTTACCAGCCAGGGCAAGCACTCTTAGCACATTGCCAGCCTAACTGACTTTCGCCTGTGCTTTTTGGGACTTTTCGAAGGAGAGTACAACGTCCACGTTTCCCTGTTTTTTTAATCACCCAGCTGGAAGTCATTATATTTCCATTCACTGCCACACATTTGCACCTGCGTGTAAGTCATGGTTCCAGCAGTGGAAGTCACAAGCCAAATGTCATCATCGTTTTTAACCCGGAGACTCACAGAATCTAAAGTGCTCGCCCTTCCAACGCTGCTTTGTTTGTTTGTGTTTTAAACATTTCAGTCAAAAGAAAAGGAGAAAAAAAGCCTATAAAATAAGGCTATAAAATTAGCTTTGCCTCAAGGTTTTTTTTAAACACAAATTTACTCCACCTGTTCTGCTGTTACCTCCACCTGACCATGTGGAAATATCTTAAGTGACAGTAAATACATTAGTTTATTTGGTTAATTTAGCAGCCCCAATTAAATGCAGCAGTATATTACTGACACGGTATGGCGTTCCTTTTATGACTATTTTGTATGTTTTACTCATTAAAGTGGATATTCTTTCATGCATTGAGAACATGTTATTAAACCAGGGGAAAAAAGCTAAAGGGGGAAAATGCGTTTTTGCATAAATAAATAGTAAATACAGAAATAAGTAAATGGTAAATAATTTTTTTTCCCATTATTTAAGTCAACCAATTAATTTGAAAGGTTAACCCTTGGGTATTTAAGTGTCAGTGCAAGACCTGTGGAAAATATTCAACATACCAGCATGAGGGAGCCAAGTTTGAATTAAGGTTAACAATGTGCTTCATATTTGTGACGAGAGGGTATATAGATTTCATGTGGCTCGCATATTTACTGAATGCCTTCTTGCGTTTAATATGTTTGCATCCGGAGGATATTCTGGATGGACATGGTTTTAAAATGCAGCTATTAGGAAGATGCAATTACTTGGCAAGCAGAAATAAATCAGCACACGAGGGGCTCTTTTTTTGGTAGCGTTAAGCCCTAACACTTTAAGCGTTAAGCTCTAACACAAGCGCTAGGTGCTGGAGCCAGCGATTTGAGGCTGTTTTGATTCGTAGTGGTGCCGGCGCAAACGCAACTGGGTTGGCTTAAACTAGCAAACAACAGGTGTGGAAGTGGGTATGGCAGTGCACTGCAGACGAATAACAAACAAATACTCTTTTTACCCCTGTCCTATGCATAAACAGCGCTTAGGTTTATTTTATTTATCTATGTATTTGGTTGGGACCACATACAATTACAAACATTTCTCAAAAAATTAAACACAGTGACAGTAACAGTAAAATATTTTTTTAAATATCTGCCATTGGTTACGGTGGTTAAATATTGTCTTTGATTGTGTGGTGAGCATTAGAGAAAACCACATCCTATTTTATAAGTATTTTTTAATACTGTAAACAAATATACCTGTGTTTTGTACTGTTCTCTTTCTAAACTGTGTTTGGGTATAAATCGCCCGTGTTGATTGAAATTGATTTAGGCTACCGTATTATAAAGGTGGGTTTATAAACGAACACTTATAACGTTTAATTTATTAACAAAAATGTTGTAGTTATGTGTTCTTGATTTTTTGGGGTGTAGATATTGTGAGTAGTGTGAGGGCTCTAATTCGATTTTCACAATAGTGATGTCAAAAAAAGTTGGTCTCGATTGGTTGCTTAATTTAGACATAAAGTTAGATATATAATAGCATAGCGTTGATAGACTTTTTTGGTGTGCAAATCCACCTGCGCAGGTAGCTAGCGTCATGGGCCAAATATAGCAAGAATCTACCCACAGCTCCTGGCTGACCCTCCAGGGATTCCACTAGGGTTTCAACAATGCACATGCAACAATGCACATGCAACAATGAATGCCAATTGTCGCACAGATTAGCAAAGGCCACTGCAGCATGTTTTTCCTAATTATTAGTCAACAGCAGAATTCCGTTCAATGAGAGATTACATTTATCCATTTCATAATTGTATTTATTATTGATCAAAAACTACAAGTGTAAATCTTTAACTGAATTTTTTTTTTAAACCAGACCATCTGAATAAAAGTGTAAATATAGTATCTTCAGTCTAACGATTGTTCCAGTGAAAAATGAACCAGAACAACTTTTTTATTGATTGTCATAACATTCTCTACATGGATAAATGATGTGCTATGTGTTTAACATGCAAATACTGTATATCCATTGCTAATTTTGTTACTGAAGCATAATGAAAATTCACTCCTTTAATCCTATATACTTTCTGTCAATACTCCAGATAACGATCACATTTACTCACACATAAATCCATCAGTGTCTGTTGTGCCTAAGAATATACAGCAGAAATTCATAGAATTTAAACATGATCTGTGGTTCGCCACAGTCACCTTTTTAAGTCTGCATCTTTCTTTGTTTCCCCTGTAATCCATAATGAAAGAGGTTTAATTCCCTTTCACAAATGTCAAAAAAAAGGTATGCAGCCACACATCTGTGGGTGAATGCGAAGGCCAGATGTTGCGGCATTTCATTTTGTTACACATCATAGAAAACAAAATGAATGCCGGTGGATTTAAGAATATTTGAGAATATATTTCATAGATAAATTGGCTAATACAAAACAGCACAATTATTAATCTCCTTTAAGGTTGTAATATAATATTTTGAAAAGATGAGGCTGTGTTAAAGATTCTGAAGCTTTGAAGAAGCTTTCAAAACTTCACAGTAACTTTCAAAGTATACCTATTCCCATGGGGTATAACAAGGACCTAACAGCCAGCAGTAACAGTCGTCATCAAGATCAAAGTCAGAGAGCTCTCAAAAACTAGGCAACTGTTCTCCACGAGTATAATTCACAAAAAGCAGCTTCCGATGCAGTGTCCATCATTAACAAGTTCAAAGCTCACTTCGTCACAAGAAGGTTGCAAGAAAATATTACCAGTACATGTACTGTAATTTCCGGACTATTGAGCGCACCTGAATATGAGCCTAACACTAACTTTAAAAATACATTTTTTTTGTACATATATAGGCCGCACTACATATATAAGCCGCAGGTGTCCACGTTGTAACATGATTTACACAGAAATATTTTTTTAACTTTTAATTAAATACGTAACGTAATTGCTTTTTTCCGAACAGTGCCTGGTTAAAAAATTTAAAAATTCAGTTTTACAGCAGCTCTATTTCCTTCTTCGACAACCAGATCGATCGCCTTTAACTTGAAAGCTGCATCATATGCATTTCTTCGTGTGTTTTCCATGATGAGGGTGTGTGCATGAAGCGCAAAATGACTGAAACGAAGAATTTAGTGTGAGTGCGTTTTATTTAATTCGAACAGTTTCATTGGTCCACTGTGACCTGTTCGGTAATTTCATTGGTCCGATGTGACGAGGCTAAATGTTTTGGCGGCATGAAGCTCGTTAGACCGTAAAAATCAACAAATTAGCCGCATCATTGTTTAAGCCAGTGTTCAAAGCGTGTGAAAAAAGTAGCGGCTTTTAGTCCGGAAATTACGGTAATTAGAAAAATCGTTGCAAACTCAAAACCAAGGGCACCAGCTAGAGAACAGACATAATAAAAGCCTACCTGTCTCCACACACAGACAGTACAATAGTCTCTTCCAATCCAATCCCCTTCCAGCCCTCAGTCTCTTTTTCAGCCTGCACAAGAATCTCTTTTTCTTTATTTGTTTAACCTTATTATTAAAGCATACAAGGTAGACTTAGCATTACTATTAACATTTTTTTATATATATATTTTGAGCAGAAACACTCACACCTATGTTGAGTATGGATGGATATGGACACCATTCAGTCTTTTCCTTAACATGAGCGTGGCTTAAATCCTTGCAAACAATGTTTTGGTTGGCTTTTACGCCTAGAGGCCAGGGGTATACATGTTTAGCATTGTTTTTCTAACTTCTGGTTGGTTCTTCCAGCACAAATCACTTGGCCTGTTTGTAAACAAACCTCAAACAAGACAGTGCCAGCATAACTGTACTCATCTCTGTGTGTTGCTGAAAGCAAACATATTTAATATGTTAAGCTATGTCTAGGTAAAACATTGGTATCCAGTGTTCTTAATTAATTTAAAAGAAAGGCCTGGTGTTAATGATCTTGTGCATAGTGTTGAACCTGTGGTAACTTCTTGATTGCATGCGCTTGGCATAAGTAACTCTGGATATGAGTGTCTGCTAAATGAATGAATCGCAAATTTCTTTGATAAAAAAAAAGAAAGAGAAGCAATATAGCAACTTAATCGTTTCTGAATGTTGCAGTTTCCTCAGTAATGTTATTCTGGCGACAATTTGATGGTTTAAAGAAAATACCATAGAAAATCCCTAATGCGACTTTCATTAGCTCAAAATTGAGCAAGCCTGAAAATGCATAGAATAGCTATAATTGCCCTTTAAACAGCCGAAGACTCCTATTTGAGCTGGTCACTGCAGATCTAATTCCAAACTGCAACTGCCCTTAATATTTTACACTTAGAGAGTTGCATTGAGAATTTAGAGTAAAGGTTGGTTAGAATTCAAGTTCTTTTGTTATTGAATGTATATAGCCTTAATGACCATAAAGGTTTCTTTGGATAAACATGTCTGCCAAACAAACAAATGCAATTGTAAATTGCAATTGTCAATAGTTTTGCAGGACATTTCTTCTAATGCAGGTTGGGCCCTATGCAAGTGCGAATGTGAATCACATGATTGCTGACTTTGACCAGGAGACGGCGAGTGGACGGCTGTCAATAGGGATCTAATGGCACCTGGTAAACAGCAGCCACCTGCATATCCACAGTGCCAGGACTGTAAAAAACTCCTGTACGGACGGCCTGCTGGCTAAATGACCATAGGGAGGCCTGGGTTTTAAGCAAAGCTAAAGACTGAATTTCCCTTCATAAATATTAGAACTGAAATTGTGCAAATTCTGATGGTTCAATAGTAAAAGATAAGTAAAATGCCTGATTGCTGCTTATGTGTACTGGTACAAAACTGCATTTAGCTAATGAAGCTGTTTTAAGCATCTCTGGGGCTTAGCAACTGATTATTAGTCATTACCAGGCATTTTGAACCAGAGTATTTGTTTTTCATGCCTTTGTTCTGCTATGGGTGACATTTGCATTTCATTGCAGTGATAATGCAAATTATAATTCACTACAATATCGGAACAATATCAGGGGTTCCCCATTTATTTTTATTTTCTTACATTCCCCATTCATTCCCATACAGGTTTATGAGGATGATTAATCCGAGAATTACGAGACTGCTTTTTTTTTTTAAAGATTAGTGATACTTCATTCATTCAAGTAAACCTTTAACTTTCCTTGTGGGGCTCATGGTACCGACCTTTCAATCAAATCTATCCGAAGTTCCTCCCATAGTTTACCTTTCTGTGACTTATACAGAAGTAAGAATTGATGTGCTGGGTGGCATGGTTGCAAGAACCAAAAATGTATGGGTGAAACATATGGGAGGAAAGGCAGGAAAAAGTCGGCCATGGCCCAATTACTATGCAGGGTATCAACAGTAGACGGGGGCCTCTTCAATTTAATGTCACGTTGTTTGTGTGGTGGGCTGCCCATGAAAAATGGAAAAAGAGACAAGCTTATAAAGTGTTTAAGAAACAAAATAAATAATAATAAAAAAAAACATGCTTATTGCGGGTTTTAGAATCTATGCTTTTTGTTGCCTGGAGCCCCTTCTCTTCCTGACTGATCAGGTTGAACAGAACGCACATTTCTGAACAAAAATTATTATATATACACCAATATGCATGCTACGCCAACCGTATAACCAATTAAGAGAATTTAAAGTGAAGATATCGAACCGTGTAATAAATTGCAGGCGTGTGTTGCAAGAAGGGGTTGACGGGAACTTACTGAATTAACTGTGCCTTTGCTTTGAAGACAGCTTTAGAATTGAAAAAAAATCAAAGCTATGGACATTTTTTTTACAAAGGACCCAAGTGTGCAGTACGATTTAGGTTCCCTAGAGTTCTACAAAAGTGGACTATTTTATTAGAATCTCTTGTGGTACAACAAATTGCTGTTATTCCTTTGATGGAAGTGCAGCTTGTTTAAAATTGGTATGATTTGGTAAACAGGGCGTTAGAAATGTAAATAACCATGTTTCATATCAATCGATGCTGTAGTCCAGTTTTCCTCCAGCTCCTAATCCTAATGCCACACGGCACCATCACAGCCTCTCTTACTCACTGTCGCCACACGCTGGCTGATCCTCTCCCAACAACTGGATTTTCTTAACATTGCGAGACGGGAAAGTGCACGCTCCCAAAAGCTGCGTAATGTTAATCTGTGTCGGGTTTCTTCAGTTAAAATTTTTTTGCTGACATAATTATTATACAAGAGCCTTATTTCAACATGTGTTTAAACCATGTTTAATCGTTTCAGTTTTTTGCAGTCAGCCGGCTACATAAACACAAACGTCATCTTTGACTGGTTTAATTGCCATTCCGAATGAACACAAATGATAGTTGCTAGAGAAATTATTTCTAAACCAAATCGGTTCACTCTGGAATCCAAGCTAAACTAAACCAAACTAAAATGCAAACTAAATATTTTCTACAGTCATCACATAAGCCTTGTTGAAATTCATTTTAAATCAACAATTAAATGTGGACATTTAAGAGGAAACTACAACAAATATTCACCACTGTGCGTGTTTGGCCAGCCTGTGGGTATTTTTTAGTCATGAGTTTCCCCTGGGGCCCAAACCGTATAACATTAATTAAAGCTGCTTGTCTCAAAACTCCCGTAGCACCATTGTTGATAACGCAGACCTAATGTCCCATTACCTCTCAAACTAAATGTGAAATGTGATTATTATTTATCGAAATTGCTTTCTCGCCTTATCAAATTTAAGGCGAGGAGAAACAAAGCTAACAGATAGCTTCCAGCTAAAAGATCCTTATTCATTAGTCTTCCCCGGGAAAAAAAAAAAACAGGCTACCTCATCAGTTTCATCTTAATTTATTTAAGACATCTATGTTTCAAAAGTATACGGATTTAGTAGAGCACTCAACCACAGCCTCCCGCATTGTACTGGGTGTTTGGTCGTTAGGCAGCTATGGGGCAGGACCCAAACTCACCTGCCAGTTGGGACCGCACTATCATGCCAGACCCTCAAAGCACCCCACAAACAAACAAACCATTTACTCAGCACACTAGCGACACAGCACTAGCATCGTTATCGAATCAATCTTGCAAGGGGATCACGTTGTATGTTGTGGAGAAGAGAGAAAGTGGCTGCACATGTGCATTACATGGTTGTTACATCAGGCAGTCTGGGATATAAATAACAATAAACAAGGAAACATCTGAAAAGCTTTCACAGACTGACTCGCTGTGCTATACAAGAACAATGTGGAGAAACCATCTGATTGCAATTCATCCAGAAAGATTTTTTTTTGTCTTTTGCCTACTGCTTCCTCTTATCTAGCTTATCTAGGGGATTCCACTCAAATCCCCCCTTTCACACAAATGCACAAGATAGGGTTTTTTCCCTCCGCATGCAAGACAGAATGCTTCTACCGTACTGATTTATTCATTTAAAAAAATAATTCAGGATGCCAGTAAAGTGTGCACAGAATATATTTGACAGATTATCAAACCCAATGCTTATTTTTTCCCCCTCAAAAGTATTCAGTGTGGAATTATACCTATAATCTAACGTTTAATTTCACAAGGTGATGACAAAATTCTATTTAATTCTGTATTTTAAAAGTAAAAGAGGGGATAGACATAAAAATGAAAACACCAAGCAATATATTAGTAGTGCAAGTTGTTAACTGTTTATTGTGGGATATAGGACCATTTAACGTGCAATAACATATACTGAGCTACCATGCCCTTGACGAGAACTGCAAGAAGGTACAAAGACTAGTACTACAAAGGAGATAGCGTAGAAAACAAATAAGCTTAATAATCATAAGCATAAATATAGCAGCCAGTTCCTGGGGGGGGGGGGAACTTTTCCTTTTGAAAGGAAGCAAAGGGAATCAGTTTCCTTTTGAAGGAAGAAGAAACTTTGGATCGTCTGACCATCTCAGGCAGGACATTCCACAACCTGGGTGCAAGTGATGAAAAAAGTCAACTGGATGATGTTCGAATCCACACAGAAGGTACCTCAAGGCGTCCAGCTGTGGCAGAATGCAAGGGTCTGGTGGAGATGTAAGGTGAGATTAGTATTCACAGGCAACCAGGAGCTGATCCAGTGGTGGCTTAGTGGGTGAGGGTGAGGGTCTTCTGGTGGATCTTATCGACAACAGGGAGCCAGTGGAGTTTGATGAGGAGGGGGTAGCATGGGTGAACTTCCTTTGGTTGAAGACCGCCCCAGGAGCAGCGTTCCGAATAATTTGGAGAGGTCTAGTTGAGGAGTAGTGAATTGCAGTAGTCTAGCTGGGATTTTCACTGCCTGGACCAAGAGCTGTGTAGATTTCTCTGTGAGGAATGGATGGATCCTCCTGATGTTATTGAGGATGAATCTGCAGGATAGAGCCACTGAAGCAATGTGGTCCTTGAAGGACAGATCATGGTTCAGGATGACTCCAAGATTCTTGACTGTAGTGCTTGATGTGACTGCAACGCCTTCCACTGAAATGCAGACATCCTGGCATTTTGCTGAGAGGTACAGTAGTTCGCTCCAAATGGGTGCATGCATTTGCCAACATTTACTGAATACCATTCTCATTTCAAAACACGAAGTTCTGATACTTGATTATATGTATCACGCATCTGTTTCTCAAGAGAATAAGTCCTAAATAAATCAACTCAGGGACATAACATGCGTTTAATTCATGTGCAATCATATGATGCTACAGCGTTTTTCCAGCTTCTCAAAAATAAATGGGTTCATGACTTTTGCAGTGTGAGAATCAAATTTGGAGAAGGAAACGTGAAATTGAAAATTTACAGGAAAAAAATGTACATACTCAGGCAATCTTTAAATCTTTAAATAATAAGCAGAGTACAGGCATAATGACAGGAACTCTGGTATATTCAGTTAAATGCACTCAGGAAAATGCAATATGTATGAAATCTATTTCCCACCTGGTAGTTTGGGTTACTAACAACCCAATGTTCACAAATATGTAGTGTAAATTATGGCCTGTGCAGTCTCTGGCACCTGGGCTAGATTTCAGCATATTGTAAAGCTCTCAGCATTTTAAAACATGCCTCCTGTAGTATAACAGAATTTATTCTGTTCCTTGATATTCACCCACCCTCAGGAGGTAGGTTTAAATTATGCAAGACAGATGTTCTACTTCTGTCCTTTTCATAATTTGAATACCAGTCAAGGATAACATAACAACACAGTCAACTTTTACATTGACAAATAGGACTAAAAAACTTTTTTTTTTATTGAAAAACAAATTCCAGCCCCCTGCACTAAACAGTAATTACAAACCTGGTTTTATTTCTAATTCTTATATATTCTCTATATTTGAGGAGGGAAAATTACACAAGTTTCAATACACATAATAATAACGGCAAGAGAAAGTAGAGTGGGGCAAAAAATTACACATATTCCTAGATTCCTATCCAAGCCAACTTTATTGAAAGTGCAGAGAAGCTCTATGTACAAAGTAGCAGATCCCATACAATGAAGCGGAAAAAAGTCAGATTAGTCAATGACAAAAAGTCGAAGAAGATAAGTAACCCTGCAATTACAGAGCTGCTTGTTTTTCAACAAGTTTCTCTACCTATGGAAGTTTGACATTAGTCAATAGCTACTGAAAGACTACTTTCTTCAGCAGAGACGAAGGGAGACAAAGGTGTGTTTTAGACTGACAGCAAGATTGGTTAAATTGCTTTGTTTAACAAGTGCAGAAGGGCAGGGATCTCTATCACAGAAGGTGGGCTTCACCTTAGTAAGATTCTCTGAGAGTTAAGACAGAGCGCGACCAAACGCATGGCAGAGGAGCTCTTTCCTGAAATGGTAAGGGGCTTGAATTTGATTTGTAGAAAAGGATGCTGTGAGATCCTGTTTATTTTCATTGAAGAATGAAAGAAATGCCTGACGAGTTTCCAATGAGTTGGGAAGGACTTTCTCAGAGGGCTTGTACGTAGACAAAAAAGTTTCTTAGCATGTGAGATAGGCCTGTAGATCTCTAAAAGTTGTTCTAGACTTCCTCAACAATTGTATGCCTTGCATACTCTTTGAGAGAATTTGATGGAGTGGCCACTCCACTGTACTAAACTTTCACCATTTGAATAAAGTTTACAATGTTGCTTCATTGTTGAATTAAATTTGACCAGCAGGACTGGTAAGGTTTAACAGGATTGCCTATGAAGAAGGACTAGCCATTGAGTCTTCACCAGAGACCCCTCAATGCAGCTGAAAGACTGCATATGGCCATGTGACCACTTGATTCCACATAGGCCCAGGTGGAGGCTACAGATTCATCCGTAACAGCTATCCACACAGAATAAGTACAATAATTTAGCATCATTTAAGACTCTGGAGCTTAAAGTTACGTTTTTGGTAAAGTTACAGTACTACAGTCGCAGAAAATTTAAACGTATCTTCAAATCAGTATTTGTGTTGAGGAATTCTGTTTTGTGTCTAATTATTTTAAATCGGGCCCTACTTCTTGTCCAGATGATATTGCTTTTTATTTAGCTGCTATTTAGCTGGTCGAACATAACCTGCTCCAAATCATGGGTTTTCTAAGCCCTGAAAGAGGGGGGTTAGGTCTATTTCTAGTTCCTCTGGTCCCGAAGTGGAAATGCAATTGGTCCAGACTTGCAGTTGGAAGCCCTAATTTATCCCTTTAATTGGATTGAGTTTATTAGGGAGGGTAACCCCTACAAAATAACGTTTTCAGATCTGAAAATTGCATACTTGATTACCATGCACACCAAACTTGTGATTTTTTTCTCTCAGGCTCCCACTGTAAAACCACAAAAAGACTGTGAAAAATGTGCAAAATTGCTGGAAGAAATCAGACAGGGGGCACACTCTTTTTCATTGTACTGCAACCCCTCGTTGTTCCCTATGCTTTAGAACATGGAGTGCTGCCATACTGCTGTGTCACACAAGTCAAAACCGTTTGATCCGCTCTGGCACTGGAGAGTGCTCCGGCACTAGAGAGTCAACACTGAATCGCCACCCGCTGAACATATAAACAAACAAGTAAATAACTTCCAAGTGACACAAGTGAGCAGCTAGGCTATGCAATGAAGGCAACGTGAAGGCTGTGATACTGAAACCACTTTGTCCTGCTTTCTTGCTAACAAACTAAATAAATGCTTTATAATGCCCAAGCGTGCAATGTGAGGATTTTGACCAAAATGTTTTCCGTGTTTTTTTCTTGATCCAGAATCTCAATAAAACCCTTACTCTCTAAGGCTGCGACCAAATCAAATCCTTGGGAACCCACTTATTGTTCTGTGCTTAACTGTATCAAATAGCAGAAAAATAGCAGGAGAAGAAGAAATAAGATACTACTAAATCCTATTTTATTAAATGTGAAAGTTTTGAATTGGCCCAAGACTAAATTTTAAAATCATTAGTTAAATAAAAACACTTTCTTCTTCACATTTTTTTCAAAAAATAAAAAATAAAAATGTGCAAGTCTCCTTTTGCATCTTAATTATTTAATACCTACAGTGCATTAAGAGCACTGTTAGTAGCCCAATGCTACAGATGTATGAAAGAGGCTTGAAAGCAGTCACAGAGTGGGGAGCCTTTCATATGCTTTAAACATTTAAGCAGAGGTTTCATAGAGATTGTCTCCAGTACTGGTTAAAATATCTTAATACAACAGACATTTGTGTGTTTATTTCTAAATTCAATTCATCTATGTAACTGTTCTAAATGGACTACAATGGAACCAGTGAAATAACAAATGTTTCCCTGTGTCTACAGGACCGTTTAGGCAACCAAGAACAAAGGAAAACAACAGAGGAACAGTAATGAATCGGTCCCACATCAGAGGTGTCGACAGCTACAGTATATTGGAAAGCGCAGTTATTAAAATAACACCTGTAATGGCTCTTTGTGTACAATGACACAACCATCTGTCTTTAGTAACAACACAGACTCCAGTGAGTGCTGCGGTATTGTGTAGGCGCAGCAGGTTAAATGTCCTCACCAGAGCAGGAGGGATAGGCAGTAATGGAATGTCAGCTGTATGCATCCTGGTCATCATCGCCACAAAGGATTCCCATAGACAAATATCAGTCAGCAGTTATTCTCAAAAAAAGAAAAAAAGATTCCTATGAAAAATGTTTTTATCAAAATGCCTGCTAAAGCCTCAGCGGCAAATTCCTGCAAAGGGAGTTACAATGGTGAGCCACGTTTGATTAATTGATTAAGGAAGCCTGCGGAGGCCTGTGTGATCACAATGCAAGATTATCTCCCCCAGTCCCGTAATATCTACTCCGGTGCCCAAATAGCTGTGTATGCAAAGTGGGTATTTTAATTAACTGAGTCAGTCCTGAGTGAAGATCAAGCCTCCAGCAAGAAAGAAAGAGGGGGACAGAGAGGGAGAGAGGATGGATAAAGAGAAAAATCGATTTAATGTGATTGTTTTCATGCCTTAAAAAACATCTTCTTGCGCCTCTCTTTTCCGCATACTACTTGCTACCTAATCGATGTCAGGCATCATGTTACTTAAACATACCTTTCCAATGTCTCATATAGCACAATAAGGAAATGTAAGTGCTGCATCAAGACCTTCTGCAAAAGGAAAGAAAAAACAACGATTGATAAACTGGAACGCAGTTATATAAAAATGTTAATGAAAATGCCACACTACATAGATTAGACTTAGAGGGGATTTTAAAATAATGTTTTATTTTGGTGCCGCCCTGGCAGTACAGAGGAAAAATGCTGGCCATGTGATTTATTTCCCAGGGCTGAGGATTTGCCTGCATTAAAAAC
>JAOVYW010002942.1:0-14546 GCA_025775045.1 Hiodon tergisus | reverse complement strand
TCTGTTGCCACTCCCCAGAATAAATGTTCACTTTAACATACTTCAAGAAAAAAACAAAGTTTAAACAATGATATATTAAAATCTAAAAACTAAAATCTGGTTACTAAAATAAGTCATTAGGGAGAAAGGCCATTTATCATTTCAGCTGTCAAGGAGTAACAACTTCAGTGTCAAGTCGAGACTGGTATTGGCCACCAAACAGATGAATAAACATGTTCTTCTGCTCCGCTTCAGTAACACGACCCATCTCTTCCCCAAAGCAACACAACCGGCCTCCGACCCAAGCCCGGGTAACAGCAAGTCAACTCTTCTTTTTGTTGTGAAGCGTTTAAAAGCTTAAATGAGATACTAGATTTTGATCTAGGCAGCTCGCCTCATGAATTCCGAGGCACGCAGAACGTGATCAAACACATTGCCCCGTTTTCCTTTCAAGGGGGGGTGTGGGGGGTGTGGGGGTTGGGGCACGTAATCATCCACAAAGTTTTGTTCCTGAAGCCATGATTTACGTTTGTCACGTCATGCAAATTGACTATTGTATATCTGTAGTAGTGTTGCAGAACAGTCCTCTGGGACAAACCTTTGACTCCTTCCTCTGTAGAAGTATGAAGTTACGACCAAAGTACTTTCACCACCGAAATATCGATAGTTGTCAATATCCCTTTCCAGAACATCACTGTGCTACGATAGTCATAATTTTACTGGCGAAATAGGTTAACACATTATCGTACCTAATATTAAGATAACATGATGGTGAACCAATGAGTTGGGGTTCACCATCAGAAAAACACCATAAAAAACTTCCCATCAGGTATGTAAAATGTTTAGTCTCATAGTTTGTTGAAAAAGATCTGTCTGTCTAACATTGGTTACCAGGTTTGTGTCAGTGAAGAATTATGCAAAAAAAAAAACATGAAAATCAAGTAATATACTAGTCATTAAATCAACCCTTTCTTACCAATAACTGTTTATTACAGATTGGGTGCCTGGTACTCATTTTTTAATCAATTGAATTAAAAACAAAAAAACTTTTTTTTAAATAATAAAAAAACAGGTACACATTCCTCATATGCACATATAGTGACTCAGGCAATTAAACCTGAAAAATTTACCACAAAAACACAAAACAAAACAAAGTATTAGATTACATTTTTTAATTTGG
The DNA here is from genome assembly GCA_025775045.1 of Hiodon tergisus. Lineage (NCBI taxonomy): Eukaryota > Metazoa > Chordata > Actinopteri > Hiodontiformes > Hiodontidae > Hiodon > Hiodon tergisus. The sequence continues at coordinate 13,387 of JAOVYW010002942.1, read as the reverse complement.
TAACACAATCTGCCCAGTAATTATATATAAATACTTCTTGGTTTGTAGAGATTTTTATCCTTCATATGGACTTATTTATGTCTGCGTATGCTAGACAGATAGGAATATCTCATCGCCTTTTGAATGCAAGACGGACATTTGATAATCCTATTCTTGACTGACATTTGTTTTGAAACTGGCGGCCGAATGGAACACCGTGTCATTAGACGCTCACACAAAGTCTGTTCAAAGATCGCGTTTCATACAGTTAACGTGCGTGAGAGATCACAGCCAGTTACACAATGCAGGATTTGAGTCACAGACACGAGGTTACCCGGGACATCCTTAGCCTTGTCTTGTAATCATGCTTTTCAGGATTGCGGCACATTCTTTGTCTCGATCTATTCCACAACGCTCTGTGAAGTGTTTCCATTAATCTGGATCACGTTGCAGGAGCCACTGTTTCATAATGTGTTTATTTCTAATGTTCGTCAGGAAACACTAGATTAGCTAATTACATTTGTTTGCATATCAATTATAGTCACATACAGATCATTTCAAATTACCGATGGTCTATTAACTATTTAATAAATGCAAATGCAAAGTCACCATAGCACACTAGTGGCAGTCTAAATTGAGTCATAATGAATTAATTCATTTGTTTAATGAATTTAATCTGAACGAATGATTGACTGTTAGCAGTTTAGCAAAAGCGTTTATTGTAATAACTGAAATTCCTTCCTTTCCTTTCTCTTTTGACGGGTTTCCTGTGGTTAAGGTGCGCTGGGAAACTACGCGTGTGGCTAAGCCTTCAGAGGAGAAGAGATTTCCATATTTTGGAAATACATTTTTCCATTGTGGCATGCTGTTGGCATGCTGATGCGGGACTCTGATGTCTCGACCACAGGCCACACACTAAAACATCCACTGTAACTGCCGGATGGCGGCGGAGAACGCCTGCCTTTCTCCGTGATGGTACTTTACGTTCCAGGATGTCCAGATCCTACTGTACCTATTTCAATGCATGAAATTTCAGTGTTTTGCAATTGGACTACCCCGTTATTGTTTCCAAGGCCTGTTCCCTTGGCGATGGCGTGACTGGTAGGGAGGCCAAATTAATGAAAGTGCCATGAATGACAGAGTGCCCAGGGGCACACGGAGAACATTGCACGCTGCTTGACTGTCCCACCGTCTCCCTCAAACTCTGCACCCATCAGCGCAGGACAAGGGCATCTCAGTGGTTTAATGGCCTCCCCATTATATTGTATTTCTGCCAAATAATAAAACTCTTTGCCCATGTTCATCCCATTTTAGCAGGTGACCCCCCATTGCATCGAGGCATATCAGGCCAAGAAATGCGCACCCAGGCCAATTTATGTGCTGGACAAAAGAGTTCGCCCAAGAGGAAACCGAGGCCTCTCATTGGGGTTTGCCAGCAAAACTGTCCCACTCAGGAATCAGGGACCTCTGTCGAATTTCGGACAGTGGTAGGGCAGCAGTGTCCTCGAAGGGGCGTGATTGCCTCCTATTGCCACTGAAACTCCGCTGGGTTGGAGGAACCACTTGTGGCTTGCTGGGGTGTGTGACGGTAGCCAAAGTTAAACACGTAATTTGCAGGTTTCAATGTTATTTTTCACAGTAGTTTGTGGAGCATTGGCAACTGCTTGGAGCCATGAAGAGGATTCAGCTGAACCCAGCCACTTCAGATGATTTCAGACACCCAGATGCAGGCCGTGCAAAGTAATAAAAATTATGAAAGAAAGTAGCACGGATACGAGGAATGGCTCAAGAGCTTCCTTACAATCTTGCATTTTATTTGATGTTTCTTCCCGCTGTAAAGATGACAGCTTCACCGCGATTCCTTTGACTCGCAAGCCCACGCCGCCCCCCTCTTCCTCAGCTCCCTGACTCACCACGCATCACTCATCACCCGGCAGGAGGAAGAAAACACCAGCACCTGGGCGAACGCAAACCAATTTTGTGTGCCTGCATCTTCCCCAACTGTGTCTGTGAACCCCGGGATCTTTCAGCAGGCATTGCCTAATACAGCGCCCGGCAGGCAGGAAATGACAGCAATGGTCGGCCCACAGACAAGATGAAGGTGAACAACATCTCAGCGACAGAGCCTTGGCCAGATGCAATTCAGTTTAAAAAAAACAAAAACAATTCGATTTCCGGAACGTTCTCTTGGCAGCGTTTGCGGAAAAAGAAGACATCACTTGTATCTCTGAAAGTGCCCGCGGTGCATGCATCATTTTCTTACTGATTTATAACACAGCTGGAAAATACCAAAATACATAAAAGTACTGAAATTCTGCCATTTTAAACTGAAAAGACTAATATTTGTACCGCTGACTGTGATTAAAGCTAAAGGCGGATTTAAAAAGTTGAAAATCAGATATGTTGGTCTTATTTCAGTTGTTTGTATTAAAATGCAGTTCATTTTCCATTTATCCGAGCAAAAATACATTTTCACGACTTGCTGAATAAAGATTATGCTTCCATTTGACAAGTGTATGAACAGATTTGGCAGGCAATGCTTATGCACAATCTGTAGCTGTGCTCACTGCAAATGCAAGAGAATATTTGATAGAGCCAAAAAAACGTTTTGTGGAAACACTTTGGATTGACTTCCGCCTGCATATCCGTTCCGAAAATCCGACTCCACTCGTTTTTTTTTCTCACTTTTGGAGTTTTCTCGGGAAAGGGCAAATACGGGTAGAATATTGATCAAAAGAAAATATTCAATTAGATTTTTTTAAGGTAAATTAATACACTATGGGTTTCTCAAGATATTAGTTTTGCATACTGGCTAACAAAAAATAAGCAGTCAACATAAAATTTATTTCCACCGACTTTAAAGTACTGTCTCGGAAATGGAAAAGTGGTACAAGATGAAAAACTGGATCAAAGCAAGTTTACAAAACTTTTTGCATTTTGAAAACTCGAAAAAGTTTGTATTTATTTATTTATTATTGTTATTATTATTATTTTTGTTTATAGATCCAGAGTTTAAAGTCTGTGCTGTCTTGCCATATCCGTTTCAAAGCTTCAATAACTCATACAGCCGTGCTTGTAGGGAGAGGAACTTTCATCAGATTCAGAACTGGAGGAGGCTAGCATCTCAGAATCGCAGAGACCGATTGTAATCCATCAACTAACCAGTGATTTATTGCACAACTGAGATTAAACAAGACTTAGCTCACAAGCGCCATGGCAACAGCCGCTCGTACATCAAATGTTGAATATAAAGTGTTACAGGACTGAGTAACTTTCATACTGTGGCTAATGCATCTGGTATCCATCTCATTTTGTAAATACTGCTGATGCGTAACGTCTTACTAAAATTGTCGAAAATCGTTTCCACAAATTGTGATAGATAGACTAGCAGCTATATCTGACCGGCACATTTTCATTTTGTAGCTGAATTATATGTTGATGAATATTTGCCATCTGGGGCTTTTGAATAAAGCTATTGGGCTAATTGTTTGTGCTTAAATGCAAATCTTACTGACTTCAGACATGCGCCGTGGAAATAACAGAAATGAGCAAATTCACTGCACATAGGGAGAGTTTAGCGTGGCGGACAAAACAGACGTCACGTCACGCACATGAGACAGTCCACTCCCACTAAGATCAGAATCCTCGGAAAAGGGAGACCGGCTAATAATCTAGCATGTTTTAGAGAAAGCACATTCGTGCTAAGGTTCGTGGGACTAGTCAGTATTGGAGGAGAAAATAAGGGCCATTTCAGTCATTACAAAACAAACCCTACATGAAGTTGAAGGAGACATCATGGTAAGTGTGTCAGCTGATGCTCTTAGAGTAGATCACAATCCTATGTAAAACATCCTGTCATCATTTAAACAGTGTTTTAAAACCGGAGTTCACCTGATTCTGATGGAGTTATTCCAAACTCAAGTTCACATTTTAGCTGTTGAAAGTGGATGACAAGACGTGAGTCAACCATGCTCGGTCTGAGGAGCCCTTACACTATGAATTAACTACAAAGTTCAAAATTAAATCCACCCCCCACCACCACCACACACACACACACACACACAGACACACCTACAGGCCTAATTGATAGGTGAGTCTTGTGTTCCATGGCCCTGTAGCCTGCGGATAAGCTCACAGCAGAATAACACCATATGGGCCTCAACAAACCTTCCAAGACCTCAGATGAAAGGTGTGTGCAGTAGCACAACTAACTCAAAATAAAAACACAGCACAATAGAAAAAAGAGAAGAAAAAAGAAACAATACAAAGTTTTTCCATGTCTCTGGAGTGCGGCAGTCTGCAGATATCGATATACCGGAGATTGCACATTGGGGAAAGTTTTAATTAATTTTTTTAAAGAATTGCCTTAGCATCAAAGCCTTGTGTGTTCCTCATCAACCGAGGATAACAAGCTGTCTTAGGCTATCCTCTGGCCCAAAGTGAGATATTATAATAATTAATAAGCATAACCATTACCAGAATTCAGACATGCTAATAAGATCCGAAAAAAACATTTACATGACACAGAGAGATATTGCACAAATGTGACAGTTCTGCTGTTAGAAGTTGTTAAGCTCACCCCATGTCAGTCCGATACAGAAGGCTTTTGAAAATAGTGAGGTCAATTTATTTATGAATGGTTGTAAAATCATGATCACTTGTGACCTAAGACACCAGCGTATCATATCTGACCTGTTCAACAAGCGGTCGCACTTACCTGGGATGATCTACAATGCTTACAGTACCACATTTCACACGTTCTGTGCACCTAACAAGCTTTTCTAAAACGATCCCTTATCGTAGACAGACAGGCAAGAAGAAACCAATGCATTTAATCCTTGTTCAATAAAGAGAATGTTTTCACGCACTACACCCAATGCGTCATTCCGAGCAGAGCAGGGAACTTGGAGAGAGACGGCTCAATGCAGCCTGAACACTGGATCCTGGCAATCATGTAAACCCTTTGGCCCGCACACCTCGGAGGGAGCTGTTGACACTTTTGGTATCTGGGAACATAACATGCTAGTTTCAGGAGAGGTAACTGCATGGTATGAAAATCGCCATCGATGCATGGCTTAGACTTTTCAGTGCCTGCTAATATTTTAGGCTTGAGTGGTTTCTGTTTTTCTTTTTATCATGAATCGTGTGTGTCTGTGTGTATGTGTATGTGGATTTGAGTGTCTAGCCAGGTATATCTGTATGTTGGCTTCATGTATTCTCTGTGTGTGTGTGTGTGTGTGTGTGTGTTCACATACTTTTTTGATGTATCAATACAATGTTCTCTGCAATACAACGATCACAAAGTTACAGTAGTCACAACAATAAAAATAGTAACAATAATTCTGATAATTCTGAATCTGGAAGTTCTTACCAAGAAGATCGATTGCGAAATCAACGTGTTTACAACCTGAAATAAGTGCAAATAAAACCGGACGGAAATGACTCCCTAAACAGCATTCGAGAAAAGGCCTAAGTGACGGCTTAATTCAGAGATCACCCCCTCTGTTGATGACAGTTTATGGTGTGACTGCAGACAACCGAGCGACTTAGTAACCAGGGATAGTAAGGGCGAGAGGGCATAGTCACCGCCTCACTGATACATCTTCACTGCCGTGCTGACCGAACACAACCAGCGTGGAGACAGATTATCGACACCGCCAATGGACATGGTTATTGTTAGCGCGCTAGTGCTCAAGAGCTCTTTCTCATGATTTGACATTTCCTGAAAACACCGTAGGTGGCACTGTTACCTCATGATCAGACGTAACTTGGATGTCTTTCGAGTGGGTTTAACTTGAACTGTGAGATGGTAACTGTGTAAACAGTAACTCCAAAATGGTGAGGAGGTAACTTTACCCTTTATCCGTTAAAAAGAGTGTTCCTTTGTATATTCAGAGCTTCCAAATATATCTATCCTAAAAATAAAAAAATAAATAAAAAAAACTTGCTATTGAGTGCTATTGCACATCAAATTAATCAATATATCTTTTAAAGTCAGTTTATAGTAAGATGTGTTTCACAGATTTCCCCAATACTAAGCTTTCCCCTGTTAATATTTCACCAGAGTGAAGTACAGGGAACAGGAAAAGATCAGTCTGGATCAAACAGGAAAATATCAATCTGGATCAAACAGGAAAATATCAATCTGGATCAAACAGGAAAGGAGCTGAGCTGGAATGAGTATAAATGGAAACCTGCGTTTCTTGTGATGTCACCGCGCCGGGTAAGCGGCGGAAGCACGTGTTTACAGTGTCTGAGCGGGTCCAGAGTTCAGCCAGGGGGGACAAGGTCAGGCCAGCCAGACCGATTGTCCTCCAGTCCGCCTCTCTCCATACTCCAGGGGCAGAAGCCTTTGGTTTCAGTTTGCACTCTGCACCAAGAGTGGGCACACTAGCACATCTATTGAGAAGTTATGGGCGCCGATGGTAGGATTAGAGGGTGAAGTGCATTGGGTTTTATAGGAGATATGGGGAGGGATGCAAAAATAGATAAGGGAGAGAAGCCTACCTGCTTTCCCCATTAGCCTGTGTGCCAACCTCGTCCCTTAATATATATTGTGGGGGCCCAAGAATGAAGGAAAGCTCTTCTTCTGAATAAGAAAAGGATCGACAACAAGGTGGAAGGAATTTCTGGGGGACAGACAGAATGTGACTCAGGGGAGGGACAGCAGGATCTTTCCAAAACACCCCGTGACTGAAAATATCCAGGACAAATTCTTGCCGCCATGCAACCGTTGACGAGGTCTTCACGTGAAGCATTGCGTGCAACGTGTTGAAGTTCCTAAACTCCATAGACTAGCATCCATAGACTAGCAACCTAGACAACATGTTTTAGCATCGGTGCGATCACAACGCTCAGACCCTGGGCCACGTACACCACTCTTATGGACAATTTAATGTATCGCGGGGATGAGAGCAGCGTGGCTCCGCTCATTAATTTCCCAAGCTCATGTAAACTTAATTGGAAGATCAGCCAATGCTAAATAATCTCTGTTGCTATTTCAGATGGATTATTCCTTAATACCCCGTCGCCCGTTAGGTCTGCAACCAACCGACTTTGCACTGAATTGCCACCGATTAGGGCCAAGCCTTTGAAAGTAAAATAAATAATATAAAATTGCAGAGGATGAGTGAAATTGCACGCCTGAACAAAATCTTACTGCCCGTCATTAAAAGGGCCCGGCCTTTCTCATCAGCACGCCGTCTTCTCTAAAGTTTGTCTCTCGAATTACCATGGTGATATCGCGCAAAATAATAATAATGGGGGAAAAAAAATCTGCTGTCGTGAACTCTACTTCATACTCTAATCTTTAATTGGAAAGTGCTATTGGTATTCCCTTACATTACTCAGATTCAAACGAATACAGAAGTTCTCCCCAATCACAGGCCACAAACCTTGTCCCACCCCACAAGGAAAATGTCGTGCACTGGGAACTTAGAGAAGTGCCACAACTGGGCTCAGTATTTTTCAACTAGTTTGGCAAATACATGAGATTTCCTGATAGAATAGGTTTGATTTTTGATTTTTTAGGTAGTTTTGCCTTCACATTCTGGAATTACATTATTGCATCTAACAGTCCACAGTCACACAAATCAAAATATTCCCCCAAGGATCCTCTCAAGTATTAGCCCTTCTGTGACAGATCCGGGACCTGAATGGCTGCTGGTGCTCTGGTCCCTCAGCCTGAAATAGTTTCCGAGGTTAGCACCTCAGCTTCATGGGGCTAACATTTGATCTTGGTCAATCAAGGCAGATGATAGCTTCTCATAATTTAGTGGAATGAAACAAAACTCCACAAACCACTTTTAAATTCCCGGGTTAGTCTGTGGGAACGGTTGTTTTATTATCACTTCCTGGTTGAGTGTGCGATCCGGAGAGCCGCACGAGGGAAGCAGTTATCGGATTTCAGAGGAAAAGCTTAGCCTTTCCTTTGGTCTTTTCTCTTTTCCTGTTTCAAATGTAACAGCAGGCAGGCATTGTCCTTGTAGAGGGAAATACCAATTTTGTACAGCTAGGGAATAGCTTTAAATCTGTATCAGTTCTGCTGCACTGTAAATAGGATGTGCCTGCACTCTGTTATGCAATGGGCTGAGGATTCCTCACACAGCTGATGAGTACCATTTTATCCAGGACACATGCAGCCCTCTGAACATTCGACCCGACGCTAGAAGGGAGCAGCAAAGAGGTCCTGCACTCTCCATGAGTCATGTCACGAGTCATGTCACGGGTAATGTCAGGGTTTATGTCACGAGTCATGTCACGAGTTATGGCACGGGTCGTGTCAGGGTTTATGTCACGAGTCATGTCACGAGTTATGGCACGGGTCATGTCACGATTTATGTCTTGAGTCATGTCACAAGTTATGTCACGGGTCATGTCACGAGTCATGTCACAAGTCATGTCACGAGTCATGTCACAAGTCATGTCACAAGTTATGTCACGAGTCATGTCACGAGTTATGGCACGGGTCATGTCACGATTTATGTCACGGGTCATGTCACGATTTATGTCACGAGTCATGTCACGAGTTATGGCACGGGTCATGTCTCGGGCTCGCCGGTGCAGGATGGCCTTGCTATGGGAACAGGACTCCCTGCCCTCTCATGGACTTGCTCTGCTTTTGGTGAACACATGTATCCTGCGATCGGCCCCGTCACGTGCCCTGCGGTCGGCCCCGCCACGTGCCCTGCGGTCGGCCCCGTCACGTGCCCTGCGGTCGGCCCCGTCACGTGTCCTGCGATCGGCCCCGTCACGTGTCCTGCGACCGGCCCCGTCACGTGCCCTGCGATCGGCCCCGCCACGTGTCCTGCGATCAGCCTCACCTGTACCTCAGTAGGACGGCACCCAACCCTCCCCTCCAAGATTACAGAGAACAGCACTGATCCCAGCTCAGCTGGTTGGCAGACAGGCACTCAAAGGTCTCTGGAACACTAAAGTTTTTTTCTTTTTTTTTATTGGAAAAATTATATTTTTATTTCTATTGACCACAATAACCATCTCCTAAATATTTCTGGGAAGAATCATATATACAGCCTTGTATAAGAAAGGGAAAAAATGGAAAGTGACCTGTGAACTTTATGAGTTGTACCTATTAATACTGAGTGATTGATTAGTACAGCAGCCACTGTCTCAGCAAGAATGAGATGAACTTCGTAAGCAATTCTACTATCAGGAGCACATTGGTGCTTTTTCCTTTTTATAGATGAACACCATCACTGCCGGATATCCCAGGCCACAAGAGTCCTGTGATTGAAATCTATAAGAAGAGCCTTCTCTGCTAAAACACTGTGATTTAGTGAGCTGTCACCTCACATGGTTCTGGTCTCAGCAGAGTCTAAAACCGTGACACGTTGGAAATGGAATGAGAAAGAGCCCACGGCAGAACCGATCTGTGTCCTTGGGAGACATGCGCACTTGGGCGCCCTGCGCTGGCGAGGTGGAGGTATTGCAGCAGCCCTACCCTGCCCGCTACATGACTCTGTCCTCGGTACATGACCTTCTCCTGTCTGGCCCGTCGATACGGAGCAGGCAGTACCCGTTTTGGCACCTGCAGTGTCGGCCGGCCTTGGGAAAGTGCTCCAGATGTGGCTTCCTGCATCCGTGAGCGTAGCCGCAACCACAGCCGGCCCCTGGCTGACCCTCCACACAGAGAGTTGTCGCCGGGCCACTGACCTCACGGCACAAAGGGCTATGAAACCAAACCTGCCGGCCTTGTCGACATTTGCCCAGTTGCTCTTCGTGCAAACCTAAAGCACTCTGGCAGTAAGTCTCTCTGTAGATGTCTCAAGTGCACACACTGCTGAACTACTCTGTCAAAGCCATGCTATTAGCAACCAGACGGAATCAAGTCAGTTGGAACAGATAGGAGAGAAGACTCTATGTGCCCTCAGCTCATAAATAGACAAAACTCAATTTGCCAGTGGCACAACAGAAGCAACAGCTTTTGTATAATTTACTCTGCGGTTTTTTTTGTGTGGTGTGAATTAGGGAGGCACAGGCTGAGAGTGAGCTGCCGCCCAAAGTGTTGGCGCGAGATCGGTCTAGTTCCCTAGGTGTCTCGGCCGCTGTAGCTAGGCCACCGTGTAAGGACATCCTGCCAAACCCAAACAATCCAACCATACCGATTCCTTTAAATTTAACGAGGAGGGGATGGTTTCATTTTAATTAGACGATTTTCTTTTTTTTAATATTTCAGACAGGCCTAGCAGTGGGATATCTAAGGAAAGGGTGGTGTTGATGGCTTCAAAGCCAGGCATGCGTGTTCGCTGGAGTTCATAAAAATTCAGTTCAGCCGTCTCCAAGGCGTAGCTGCTACGACCGCTGAGCAGGAATTACACAATTGATAAAACATACGCTGGGAATCAGTCACTGGTGCCATCAGTGCACGTGCGATTTCGCTTCCCTGACAGATGAACTAACCCGCGCATTTCTTTCCCTCATATTTTCTGCGAGATTTAGTTCCTTGGCTAACAGGCTAATTGCCAGCTGCTCCTAGACAAGAAACTAAGGTAATTAGCATGTCTCACGTCCACACACTAGCACTAACAAATTGACTGCTAATTATGGAACAACTGTCAGATTGCTGGCTTGTGAGTACTAAAATGCTAATAAGCTCAATAACTGTTAATTATGAGGACTAGGTCCCTCCTCTTGCATCAGAGGGCCAAAAAAGGGACAACCCTATCTGCCATAAAATCTATGCATTGATGTAGTTTTAATACTTTCTGGCTGCAGGATTTTTGTGAATTCTTGCAAAGTAAATAAAGTAAATAAAGCGTTTCACCTCACCCTTACGCTCTCTAAACCATATGTACTCAATAAGCCACCACCCTGAAACTAGCTTCTGCAGTTCTGAAACTAAAACAGGCATTTCTTAATTGTATTTTGGAATAGCGTTTTCAATAATATGGGTAATTTTGTTTTAAAATCAGAGCTGTCTCTGTCACTTACATGAAATGTCACTTACATTCCAGAAAATCAGTTTCAGGAATTAATAAACTGCTTGAACCCAATTTCTGTCCATTCATTTTGTCCTTTGTCATCCATTTCCTCGAAACCTACTGTATTTTTCCTCCATTTTCGTTTGCATTCACCTCTTATATCTTTCAGCTTTGTGCTAACATTTTTATCCCAACACCCTACCCTGTAGGTCCCTTGTCAGAGGAGGTGAGAGACCAGGGGTCAGCATATCTTGACCCTATTTTGACACAGTCAGACATGGCCATCGAGAGAGCTGTGTGCCCTGCTGTTAAACAGCAGAAGGCCGCAGGGAAGATGTTTTGCCATTTGCCATATGCATTCTCCCCTGTACAATGGCGCCGTATCCCATGCTTCTCCCGTTCTTGTTAATTTACGTCGTTTCAGGGTTCTTTCTGAAAGGCTATAGTTTTTGCCTTATCCGAGCAGTTCAAATGAATAATGAATTCCCTTAGCTTAGCTACCCTCTTCTTTTCTCTTTTATTCAGAACTGACACAAGCGCGGCTAGGTGACTGGGGTGCTGTGAAGCCGGCAAGAAAAAAATAAAGACAAGAGAAAAACTTTAATAATTGCTGCTCATCTTAAACCGCCCAACACTTTCTGTATTTACCCAACATCTCTGGGAGCTCCATTCATTCCGTCCCTTTGAACTGTTTATGCAATCTCGGTATATGGGAAGCTGTCATCCCTCTGTTCTAAGCCACCCTATTTACTTCCTATCAAGTAAACAAGTGAGGTCTCCTTTTACATTACCGTACATCAGAGCGGCAGATACTGGTAGAACCTTAAAGTTTTAATTGCTGGGTTTAAGTCAGAACTCCCCAGAGCTTACCGCTGGAATGAAAGACTTAAAAAAAAAAGTGCATTCCAAACTGCAGTCCTTAAAACCTGATTGAATGTATCAGGAGAAAAAAACTATTCAGATAAATAAGTGTTTTGTTTGCTCTGAGACACTCTAAACCACAGAATTGAAAAGGTTTATGGGTTAACCAGTCCAACCTGAGGGCAGAGGCCATGATTTATTCAAACAAGCCCTCATACGCAACATCTTAGAACTTAAGAAAACTTCTAATGTCCATGTGTTTTATTTCAGACCCTGGTTCAGTTGTTTGACTCAACTTGTGCTTCCCATGAACTACTGTGAAACGATCCCATAAGTGCTTTTATACCCTTGAGTAAGGCACTTAACCAAAATGTACTAAACGGCTATCAAGCGGTATACATGGATCTAATGTAAAGTTATCCAAGGCCTCAAGATGAGGTTATACGGTATTTATTTGCTTGACTGTATGAACACTGGGACATTTCATTACACCAGGAATCTGGCTACAGAGCAGACAAAACTAAAATGAAAAAACAGAATTTGCACAAAGTGGTCTCAGTTGACAGCAGTATTGATATATTGGGATAAAAAAAGAAAAGAAATGTTTATAGGATAGGATTTCATGTGAAATGAGAATCTGGAGCACCTGTTCTTTGATGGAAATTTCCATGACGTCCCGTAAGGCAGCCCTGATTCACAAAGCTTTTGGCAGACACTGCATTCTTCAGGTCGCAATGTGACAACATTACCCATTGATATCACATGGGGAGGATCCTGGCCAAAATATCTTTAGTCAGAAATAAGATGGGAAACTAAACACAAACAGTAACTCTGGAACACTATCCAACAAAATGAACACCACAACTTGATGAAATCTCCATATCTCTATATCTCCCTCTCCCTCTCCCTCTCCCCCCCACTCTCTCTCTCTCTCTCTCTCTCTCTCTCTCTCTCTCTCGCTCTCTCTCTCTCTCTCTCTCTCTCTCTGAGATACTTATCTGTCATTCCCTGAGCTATTACTACTGCAGCACCCCCCTTTGAGTCGGAGGTACTAGAAATTACTTTCATATGAAGCTACCAAAGCAGGCCTGGCTCCTCTAATCAACTCCCATCAGCGCCACATTTGGGCCTGTTGTGCCAGCGCCACTTAGCGTTGTGTTGTTAAAATCACAGAGCATGATTATGATCTCAGATATAATTTTAAGCAGAGAGCAATTTGGGAATGTACATCTTGCTCCATATTCTGCTCAGGTTTCGAGTTAGATCATATCTGGGGGAAAAACGGTGGGCAATTTAGGTCGTAGAGCTCATTCAGTTTTAGTGATTCAATCCAAAAAAAGTACAATAATTAGATTATGAAGTCAATGGGACCGATTGTCCCACATTATACATCCTAGGAGCTATTCAGCCAAGGTGAAGGTGATAGAGAGGGGCCAGTGGATGAAACAATCTCTTGTTCGTTTGATCTACGAGAAGCATCTGGAGAACTTTCTTGATGTCTTCTGAGATTAAATGTTCCTTTGGGACTGATAGGTGCAGGTGTGATGATGGGGCTTAAGCAGTATTGGATCCCTTTCTCCGCCCCAGTCCAGATATTCCTGGATCCC